>JARHVA010004761.1:935000-1012500 GCA_037957365.1 Torreya grandis | reverse complement strand
TTTAACCCACAATGCATCTATTTTTTTCATAAAATTGTTCAAAACTTCAAAAGACCACTTTTTTCAAGATAAACAAATCTTGAAAACAAACCATTCATAAATCAATGTGCACCATTATTACCATAAAAGAACTACAATTGATATTAGCAAAGGTGCTCAAAGAAATTCAATGAAGATCAAAATGTGGAAGAAAGCAAGTTTCTAAAAATAAATTACTAAACCTTTTAATTATTTTCCTCAATGTTTGATATAACTTATATTATTTTGTAAAAACACAAACCTTATTTCTTTTTGCAAAAACCAAAATTCCACATCTGAACTAAAAAACTCACACATACAAAACAAAGTTTACAAGCATTAAAATAAGACTTCCAACTATAAAAGAATATTTATTTCATAAAATAAAGGAAAAGAAATCTTTGAATATGTATTCCCTCAACCATCACCACAAACCCAAAACAAATACATGCATGTCTATGTAATAACTTAAAATATGATTTCCAAAACTTATGAATTAATCTCTTAAAATGATGAAAGAAATATGAGACAATTCTTCACACAAAATGCAAACACAATCACTTGTTTCCTTTATTTTCCAAATTGAATTCATGTAATCAAATAATAAATTATATATACAATAAATTCATAAATATTTATGACTTTTTATATCTTCTGCATGTATAATTTTCTCAAAATAGTATTACTATAATATATGTCAAAAACTAGAGTTGCCTGAAATTAATCATTTTCCAAATGTCCAAAGAATATTTCAAAAATTAATGCCATTCAAAAACTTCTTCTCTATGTCATTAAAAGACTACTCAATAAATCAAATACTTATAAAAATGTACTTCAATCTTCTTCACTGAGATAAAAAAATATTACACAATTATATTACTTTTAAATCAAAATTATGTACATGATAAAGATCACTAGTATGATTTTTATAGGAAAATACACCATTTATCTTACTCAAAAAATGTATGCATGTGGCTTTCAAGAAACAAGTCATTTCTTTTAACCTATTAATCTCATTAACAAACTGGCTTCGAAAGAATCCTTTTCTTAACAACAAAAATGTGCATGTAAAATTGAAACAAAGATATTTATTTCAATTATGTATTTAAAATACTCATTTATATTTGAAAAACAAAAACTAATCATCGAATGATCAAGGCCAAGCCACATTCAAATCAAAATAAAACTTTTGAAACCATTTTATAAGTATAAAACAAAATTATCAAAACCCATTTCCATGTGTATTTGATGAAACATAAAACCCAACTACATGGAAAGTAACACAACCTCCAAGTTTCAAAAAATGATTGGTTGAAACACACAAAACCTTATCTTTCTAATAATTAACTTAGATATTCAAAAATAGAAAGCTGAGATGTAGATTCATTCAACATTATAACTGAATAAACGTAGACATTTAAACCATATATTCCATTATCATATCTTCAAATCACTTTAAAATAACAATTGAGACATATCTTGTAAGTGAAAACTCTATGAAAATCTTCTCTAAATCTCTTTGTATTTATTTAAATCTCTTTATATTTATTCTTGACCACCTCAACACTATTCTCCACTAGATTTCCAATTCTGCACCAATCTTGTAAACAAATGAGACCAAATAATAAAACTACCACTTTTTTATTTCCATAACCAACATTTAATATCAATAATGACATGTTCATATTATATTAGCTTACATGGTTTTTACATCATGCCAATTGACTATGACAAAGTTAGTGATTACTAATATCATATAGCAATTTATTTACCTAGTTACTAAATCAACTACCAAAACCAAAAATCAATTAAATTACTTACAATTTAATACTAACTTCCCATCAATCATGACAAATATATAAGGATAAAACCTCAAGATTTATAAGCATGCACTCCATTTGTTACCATATCTATGGTAGATCACCCTTTTAAAATTTTAACTATGATTCAAACTAAACATTGTTAACCCTATTTATTATTAATATCTATCAAATTAGGATTAGACTCAACATTACTATCAACTTCAAAATCACCACATATAAATTATAACTATCAATAACAATGACTTATCAAATTTAGATTATGTTCAAATTAACACTTACGTAATAAATGCATATGAAACTTAGGAAATATTTAGGTCCTTAACATAACATTGATGTTATGTTCTAATACATAACATTAAAATATAAGCTCCTCAAAATAAAGATACAAATTCTAAAATTATATTAATTCTATCATCAAAGCAATATTATCATCCATGCCTTGCAATACATGTTATGGATTTTGAAGACAAACTTTGATAATAGTAGAACTTCCTATGTAGGAATTGTACAAGAAATAACTAAATGTGTGTGTTGATCATTTTAGCCAATTCACATAAAACCAAGTATTATAATGTAAAATGAGATTTTTATCAGAATTGAAATGATCATGTATCTTATCACACTTATATAAAATCACTTATGCATCTAGGAAACACTATATACCTTTGCCTGATACTAAATATCATTTTCAATAAGAACAAACTTATGCTTTTGAAACCACTTAATTATAATTAAAAGTAAGAATTTCATTTGATGTATAAATTATTGATGTTTGCCTATGTATATAGAAACACATACTCAAACATATGAAAATGATTTTTCCCATACCAATAATTTGAAACTTTATCATGTTGGGTCATATATATGTCAGAACTAGAAACTTGATAGGACCTTCAAAAAATAAAGGGGTGGTAAAAGTAGGTTTAACAACATCATCACAAAGGAAGGTATTTCTATTAACTCTAAGTGTGTTAATGTTATTAAAAATATACTTTTGATTAATTTAAAGAAAAAGGAATTAAAGTCATTATTTGGTAAGATTAACTATATACATAAATTTGTATCTGATTTTGCCAAAATTGTAAAACCTTTGAATATAATGTTAAAATATGAAGAAAAGGTGGAGTGGACTATTATAACTAGGGAATCCTTCCAATAAATCAAGGAATACATCATGCAGGCACTAGTCTCAATCATCCCAGACTACATGAAGGACTTCTACCTCTATTCCTTTACATTAGAGCATACCATAATTGAAGTGCTCACCCAAAAGCTAAACAAAGATGAGCACCTAATCGTTTTCATTATCATAAAATTAAAGGATGTAGAGATAATTTATTCCACCTTAGATAAGCATGCCTATGTCATAGTAAATTTTTTGTATAAATTCAGGCACTACATTCTCAGAAATAAGGTGCACAACATCATCTCAGGCCTATGTGTAAAGCTAATGTTAGGGTAGAATATGCTAGGAGAATGCAAAATTTGATGGATGTCCAAGATATAAGAGTAAGAGATTGAGATAAAACCTATAAATATACTCTAAGGAAAAGGTATTACTCAATTTATAACTAAAATCAATGCAAGTACCATAGTGGTACAATTAGACCATTCAAAAATGGTCCATCAAGAATGGTATGATACAATTGTCCACTACCTCCTTTCTAAAAATACTCCTCTAAAACTCATTCAAACATAGAAAATAGATTTAAAGATCAAGGAAACCCACTACATGATGATTAAGGGAGTGATATATTTAAATAAATATGAAGGTATTTATCTCAGATGCCTATTTGAAGAATAAGATAAGGAACTCATGACCAGCTTCCATGAGAAATTGTGTAGTGACCATCCTTCAAGGACTATAAATGTGCATAAAATTATATGATCTGGGTAATATTTTCCAACTATATTTAGATATTTAAATGTCCATGTATGTTCATGCCATTAGTATCAGACCTTTACCAAGAATGAAGTTCACATTGCAATGCTTTTGTAGCTCTTGATAAAATATCATCTCACTCAATGGGGACTTGACATCAATGGAGTCACTAACCCAAACTCATTATCTGACCAAAGATTCCTAATTATATCCATTGATTAATCCAAAAGATAATAAATGGTGACCAAGTAAAACATATCCAAGGAAGTAATCATATTCATTGAGGAAAACATAACAACATGATTTGGTATCCCAATCTCTCTAGTCTGTGATAATAGACCTATATTTTAGTCATTAAAGGTAACTAAATAGGATTAAAAAAATATTAACTTTAGGTTATCAAATAAGTAAAAATTTCAAGGGAATATTTTGGTTTATTCAACTAATAAGAACCTAATCAACACCATTAATAAGTCTAAAAAAAGAAGCCTAGAGACTGACATTCATTATTGAAATATGTTCCTTGGGATGACCACACTAGATATAAGTAATCCATAAAATTATCTCATTTTATAATAATATATAGGTTGGATCTCATATTTAAAATGAACCTTAAGTTTCCAACTTACAATTTTATGCAAGATTACATGGAGGAAAATAAGAAAGAAAACTCAAGGCTATTGGACATTGTCCATTTGGATGATGCACAAGAAGAGGTTTTTTAAACTTTAATAGACATAAAATGATGGGAATGATATGGTTTGATAAAATTTCAAAGGTTAAATACTTTAGGATATCATACTTAGTATTTTTATGGGATAAAAAACATGATAAGAAAGGGTAACACTCCAAAATTGACCCACTCTGGATTGACCCATACTAGATCTCTAAGTTATTGGGGTATAAGACATTTTTATTAAAATACCTTGAAGGGAATAACCTCGCACTACATGTGAATTTAATATTATTTAGTAATTACTTATTGGGTGTCCCTTCTAATGAAATTTTAAAATATCCCCTAGGGAAAGGGATGGTGATGTAAATATTAGATTATAGTTAGTTTAGTTTAATTGTGTGTTTACTATTATTTTAAAAAGATTTTACTATGTTGTTCCTAATTTATATTATTTTGGCATGCATTTTTTTTCTTTGGATATTTCTCTTATTTTACCCTTGTTTCCATTTCTAACCTTACAATGGTTATACCTTATTCCCATGATTCAAATTTAGAAGTAGTTAAGTCAAGTCTGATAAGATAGAGTCCAATCTAAATTTTGGTCCGCATGCTCCTAAATTTGATCACTTCAAAATTGAAAAGGTACTAAAAACACAATCCCAAGATTGGAAGTTATAAGGTGAGAACCCATTATTAAATAATGTGATAATCAAATGAACTTCTCTTGAGACACTAAAAGGATTAGGAGTCATTGATTCAAAATTGAGTAAGTGAATTGAGAAAAGCTGTATTTTAATAAAGGTCATCATGTCAATTAAAAGGAACATATAAATCACAATGAAATCACTAGGAAAACAAAGGACCTTATTGGTGTAAATAGTTCATGAACATTAATATAGCTTGGATATACTGGTCCCTAACCCTATTGAATTAATGAAAATAAACATAAAAATGAAAGGAACATTGAATCTCATGAAAATGAAATTTTCTTCCTCAGAAAGGGTGATTTGAGCAACCTCCATTACAGGATTTTCAGCCTAGTTGGTAATGGAACAAGGCCTTGAGTGGGACTAAAGGCATATCTACCATCACTATACATTCTTATATGGAAACACATAAATTCCCAAGATATGTATAAGGTTTCATAGAGGATTCAAAATAATAACAAAATCAATATTTGCACAAAATGGCCCTTTAAAGGAATCAAGGCTTAGTATGTTGTTTGTTGATGTAGAATTGAGCACTCTCTTTTTCTCAAAGTTCATCTAAAGGTATATTTAGTTTTTTATATCACAATTTAGTAATGGAGACCCATATTCTTGATTATAAATAATGAGGCACCAATTTCCCTATACTAGTTACCATTTGTTATGACCAACATGCCCCATTTTCAAAATCTCAAATGAGGACCCTCTTTGAGTTTAAATTCCATATTAAAATCTTATTATGAAATGAATTATTCCAAGTTTAAGATGGAACTAATTATCTTATGTTTGATTTTTTTTAATTCAAAATGAATTCTTGATTTGATTCTAAACTAATTAAGTGGTTCCATATTTACTCTAGTAATTTGATTGTTACATGAGCCTAAAAGTTGAAATGGACACATTTATTAAAGTTATTTTATGCATTTGTTTGGATTTTAGTGTTATTATGTTTATCAAATTCAGATTTTAGCTTTATAGACTAACTAAGCTAACTTGATTGTTGTTTAAGGTTGTTTATTCTTCTCAAAATTATTTTAGCTTCATAGAGTAACCTTGCCAAATATTACTTGATCTAGCTCATAAATATCCCATACATTATGAATGAATTTTCATACTTAGTCATTTTACTATAATTTAAATTCATATACCTTCATTACATGTATCTTTTGAACCTAAATAAACTATCAAATTTAAGAGAAAATAGATCCCTATGGTTCAAATTCTAATAGCCAAGTCCTTATAGGTCAAACTATATCAGCTACACCCCAAGCTCTGAGATCATTTAACATTTCATCACCCAACTTCCTCATGAAGGATTTTAAAAATGACTAAGAATTTTTATTAGACAAGTATCGAGGTCCATAGTATTGGGCCACATGTATTCTTCTCATTTCCCTGTGGTTTGTGAGGTAATGGTTCTAAGTTATTTTCATTATATCCCTTGGATTAATAGGATTGTGCCATATCCCATCATCCCATTTACTCACTTACATATAATTAAATGGATAAGGAAAGGACCTTATGAGCACTAGGATTAATGAGATTGAGTCACCTATCTCCATCTCATTCCTATAGAGTAAAAAACATGAAACATCTAAGTCCTGGGAATCGAAATAAGTAAGATTTTTCCATGTGCCATGATCTCACTCATCCATGACTAATAATATCATGCCCAAGTATTGATTTTCCATGAGCAGTCAGATAAGAAACAACCATCTAAATAACATCATCCTAGTTATCTAGAGCCTACGGGAATATGAACATTTCACAATATTCCCTTATCATCTGGATAAGTGATATCCTACCACATGAAAAACTCCTACTCATCCATGAATCATAGGATCAGACACATAATCTAAAGATAGTAAATCCTATGGATAAGTGATATTTTGTTATGTGGCATGATCTTACTCACCTAATTCTTATCATGCAAAATAATGGCTAGTTACATAGTTAAATATTAAAGAACCCATAGACAAGTAAAGTATATACACATGGTAGTATCTTACTCATCTAGATACTACATATATAGAAAAATATAATATAAATCTCATGAACCCCCAATTTAACAATATTGTGGCACATATCAACATTTCCTTTAGCCATAACCAAAGTCCTAAGGGCACATGCATAAAATTTCAATGACTAAGTTAAATAGTGAGATCATGCCATGTGTTAGCATCTAACTCTCTCACTACTAAATGGGTCTTATGGTATAAAGTTTTGAGTTCAAACCCAATGGAAGAGTGAGGATAAAAAAGTGTCACATTATGAGTAAAAAAGACATGGGATTAAAAAAAAAAAGTTAAGGTGGGACCATAAGTATTATAGCCAAACATTTGTCATTTTTAAAATGTATAAGTATTCAAAGACATTATCAAAGTGGCATATCACCAGTCCTTTAGACATACATAGTACTACATAGATAGATTGGGTGTTTTATCTTCACATTACATAAACCTAATACCCAAATCAAAAACTCTCCTCCATGAGTCTTTTGTCAACTTGTATAGGTTTGACCTTATAGACTAATTATTAGTAGCTTAGTGAAGCCTACCAGCATAATTAGGTTGTGGTCCATATTAGACCTCTCCTCGATGCTCTTTTTTAGGCCATGGAATTCCATTCTATCTTATGTATTTTTTAATAAGGAATATTCTCACATAATTCTATTTGACCATTTTAGTCCATGAAGGCCAAGAGTGGGATCTTGGGCCTCTTTTAAGTAAGACCCATTTATTACTTGTATATATACTTCTATCTAATATGTTATAAGGGTAAAAAATTTTGGAAAATAATTGCTATTGGAATAATGAAAAATTGATTTTATGTGTAAATGTGTTTGGTTGGCTTAAAGGTCTTCCAATTTTTTTCTATTTTAATTGATTAACACTAATTCTATATGTCTATAATTTATGGTTTTTTGTAGAGTGTATGCATTAACTAGGATGTGATTTTACTATTTAAATTATGTTATTTGATTCCTTTTAATTTATTTGAAGTTTGTAAGGATATATGTGTAATTAACTACAGACATGTTTGTAGCCCATTCATTAAAGGAGTTTTAGAATTAATAATTTTCCATTACTCAAAATTTATCCATGTGTGACTAAACCTCAATCCATTGTGAAACTTAGCATTTAATGGTGAAAATGTAGTTAGGCATGTTTTGGTGTTGGAAGGATTTGTATTGCCCCTTTAAGAATTTGTATAAGACCTTATTTCTACCTTACCCTCCCTCTATTTTGATGTTTATTTGTGAAAAATTGATCTTTCTTTTTATTTATAAATATTGAAGTGAAGAAAAGTAGAGATATAAAATTCAATATGTTATAACTGGTCTATCTATAAGTGTATAAGTTCTATCAGTCAGTGATAAAACTAGTACTAGACTTCTAGTGGTATGACTGCATCTCTTGGATATTTAGTCCAAGTAGGCTATTTAATTGAGCCTCCATACTTGTAGCTCATGCACTAGATTATCTTATTTGTAAACCTAAAATGATAGGAATCAATCCCCCTAATTATTACTAATCTCACTTAGTGCATATAATCTAATAAGTGCATTTGTAATCAAGATCTTGGCTCAAACAACAATATATTGATACACCTTTGCTACCAATAATACATCATTATATTACTTTGGGATATAATTATAACCATACCTCATACATCACACATAGTATTTTTAACCCTATACCCTTGACATTGAGTTTGTATTACTCTCTACCAGATCTATAACTAACCTAAGAACCATTGTTGTATTATCTAGGTATATGCAAGATTTATATTATTGACATCTTATGTTTTCCTAGTGTATAGAGAGAAGGAATATTATTACATTGGTCACTATATCCTACACATAAATTTTTTTAAACCCAACATGGACCTTATCCCACCTTTAGTTAGATCAATTTCATGTTTTTCCTTTTTTATTAAGGTTATCTTCTTCATCATCTTACATCTAGGTAAAGCTTTAACCTAGCTATATTGGCCAATCTAATTCAATTCCCTATGTTTTCAATTATATTGGCCAACATGATATACTTTTTCCTATTTCACAACTAAATCAACCAATATGATAAATTTCTTGACATAATTTAGTTTTTAATCAAAATATATTGGCCAACCTAGTATAGTTTTATTTGTCTATCTCTATTTTTACTGTATTTACCAACTAGATATAGTTTATTTTTTGTTTTATTATACCAATAACTACAATATCCAATGTGATACAATTGGATCTTTTTTACCTATTACATGTAGCCCTTAGAATTGTATGCATAATTTATTTCTTGTATGGATCATTATGCCATTTATGTGTGACATTTTTCCTTGTATGTTTATGAGACAATCACATGTCCTTTGTTTGTGGCCTTTGTGCCTTATGTATGACATATTATGGAAATTTCATGATATTGTATGAAATTGTTTACTTCACCATGATTCATATCATTCAATACTTATATACTCTATTAATTTAGTGTCATGATGCATATCATGCACATCATACTTATATGATTCAATAATATATCATTCTACCACATGTTTCATGTACAAATTCAATGACATATTCAAATTATATTATACAATAAATTAAAATTTTCAAATGATACTACATGATTATATCTTTCACATATTCTTTCATATGAGATAAGTGACTCGAAGGCTATGTCTCTCATATTAAAATGAGGGAATAAAAATGGGCTTGTCCTAATAAGTCAAGTACTCATAAGATATCAAATTTGTGGCATTGTATAATTTTAATTGTTACAAAATGAATCCAAGTTTTAAAATTATGGGGGAATGCAGCATGAATGTGCACTCATTTGTATAGTTATAAGTTTGAAAATAGTTACATGTTTTAATATTTGAAAAGTTCAAATGGCATTCAATATCAACATAATAGAGTATAGGGGGAATGATATTAATTCATGTTCAAGTTACTACATGGAAATTTAAAATAATTCAAGTTTTGAACTTGTAAAGTTACAAAGTTTGAAATAGAATCTAGATCTATTTTTCATGGTGTGATTCATAATAATTTTGAAATTGGGACATATTAGAGTCTAATGACACTCAATGTTTATGGTTTACATTTTTATATGTAGTGAGCCACATTTGGTGGTTCCACACCTTCAAATAGTTTTTAGAGTACTCTATAGAATAAAATGATGATTGGGCATACAATCTTTCCAATGCAAGAGCATTTAAATGTTTTTAAATCGAGATTTGACCACTCTAAGTTCACGAAAAGTTCAATCATTTTTTCAAATGCCTCAAAAATGGGCAAAAACTTTTCCATTTCAAAGTTATAAGTTAATTAAATTACATAATCTTTCAAATGTATAATTTATTTTCTCTCTATAAAGTTAAATTTTCAAGTTTCAATTTTAATGTTTTTGAATATGGATAATAACTACTTTCAATGGAATTATTGTGTGTTTCACATTAATCCATATTGCACAATCAAGATTCACATTCAAATAAAAAGCGTGTGTACACACTTAGGTTGGCATTTAATTAAGTTCTTTATTATTTTAATCTTGACATATTTACCTTACTTCGTATATTCCCCATTTTTATAACTTTAAATCTATAAGAGAACCTTAATTATCTTGGAAACACTAAAAATATCATACATACACCCATATTTTATCCAATTTTATCCCTATTAAATATACAATATCCTATTAGACTTGTCCCTACAATCTCTATGATTTTAAGACAATCCCACATTAGGCTAGATAGAGATGCATTATAACCTTGTCCCCCACACTCTAATAGTAAATATATAAAATTGATTCAATTAAAAACAAATATCATGAATTTTTTTAAATTTAGTGAAAATATTACAATTATTCCCATATATAAGATTCAAGGCTTCTTCAAACACATATAATAACCATATGGTGATTCTATTGCATAGTGAGCAAAATAAAACTAGTTATTCTAGCTCAAATTATGCTACATTCTAATAGTTAGAGGATAAGTCTAAATATTATTTATTGTTGATAAATGGAATCCATTTTTGAATAATTTAAATAAATCTTCTAGATATAGTCATATAGTTTCACAATCATGGTAACACAATCACCCTAGGAGGGAAACTAAATTAGGCCAAGGCACATTTGTACTATATAGGAAACACTAAATTTATGTAGGGTTTTATTAATATATCTCAAATATTCCCCTAACCTTATTCCCACATTTAACATTTGATCCCTATCTTTTTTATTGTCTAGGAATTGGGTTTATGTTTTATAGGTCTTCCATGCATAACCTCAACACATAAAATTAATCAACAAAACCTTATAGACTATTATATATATTCATATTAAAATAGCAAGCACATACTCAAATAGTACATGGTTGTATCCATTAGATATGGATTCATTGTGTTTCTATCTTTACTCTTTGTAATTATCCCAACACATAGTCAATAACTATATTTAATCACAATCAGTCAATTACAATAGCTATTTTTAATTATAATAAACCTACATAGTTAGAATTAAGTTTGTTTTAGGGATGTTTTCACATGCATAGAACTTATTTAGTTTTTTTCATAAATCTCAAATTCTATAAATAATTTAGCAAAATATATATTAATATCAATTTTTTATATTTCAACATTTATATTTCAATAGTTTAATATATATTAGTTGGAGTTAATTCAATTAAAATATATTAAAAGGTATCGGTACCACCAATAAAAATGTTTTCCGCATATTTATCCCTATATTAAATTTTCATTACCAATATAGTAATGATCTTTCTATCTATTTTATTGTTTATGACTGACAATACAGTACTGTGTCGACCAATGTTGTTAAACTATATCAATATTATAAATATAGAATTATAATTAATTTATAGGTTTGGATCCATATATATAGGGGTAAATAATATAATTCCCAACACACACAACACTCATATGATATACCTATGAATTCTTTCCCTTAAGTAGTAAAATAAGGAGTTAGAGGATAGAATTCTGTTCATTCTTGTGAAGGACAAATCTTTCTCAACATCACTGAAGCTCAATAGGTGTAGTTGAACCAAGGATTGAACTCCATATTATGTGGAGTCCAAAAGTAAGTACATATAGGTCATCATCCTTACCATTTGAGGTATTTTCCTACAACATCTATTTCAAATTGCTAATGTATCTGAGGAAAGATTTATCTATCAAGAAGTCAGTCCAATGTAAGTACGTCTATCCCTATTATCTTTCCTTTTATTTACTTAATAAATATATATGTTCTATTTATTTTTATGATATTATGTATTTTGTTATCCTTTCCTTTGTTACCTTTATGGCAAAAAATCTAGTGTATTTTTGGTTGCTTAAGTTTGCCATTATAATAATAATTTACGACCCAGTCTAGGTAATATTTTCTGAGACAAAATTAAAATCAAACATTATGGTAATTATATCTTATTTAGTTTATTTTATGATCTATCTTGGATATATATTAACCTTGTTTATTAGTTCCTTGCATGTAGTTTCCTTATTATATCCTCAATACCCCATTTCTTGAAACTATTGCTTTACACCATTGATTTTAGCTCAAGCCTTAGTTAGATCCTATATCCCATATCTTAAGCATAGGATTTATAACCCTATAACCTTTATATTTAATGTGTGTTACCATATAAAATATCTAAAATTGTCAGTCATACATCGCTATCTTTTCATGTATGTAGGTTCTAGTTTGATCTCCTATTTTATATCCTAGTCTATAGAGAGAAAGAGGATTGTTATATTGATCATATTAGCTTACATAGAACATATAGGTAGGATTTAATAGACTATTTATTTATATTATAAGTGACAAATCATACATAGAATTAGTGAGAACTATGGTAGGTGAAAAAATATATAAACTATTAGCATAGTATTGTAAATAACTTGGGTTACTGACTAAGGTATATTATCTATGCACCCTTTTTAGTTGATTTAACCACTTAGGTTAATAGGTTAGTTTTTTTATGGGCTTAGCTATTTTATGCTACCTGATGCTTGTGGTTACTCCCACCCCCTATTTTATCAAGTTGATCTTTTGACTATTTAACAGGCCTCTCGTGTATTTTTTGGTACATTGGTTACTTATATTTCTCAATCTCTTTGTTGAATCTAATATGGTCTCAGAGCTTACAGTGTAGGAAACTTAGAATGGAAATTGTGGAGTAAGAGAGGAACAATCTAGTTAAAGAAGAGCGTGAAGTCCTTGATGGAGAGCCATGAAGAGAATTTTTTTCCATGTGACTAGGGGGAAAGCTAGTAATAAGGAGAAAAACATCAGGAGACCTATCTTAGAAAAGGAAAATTGGTAGGAGGAAATAAAAGAGGCTCCTAGGTCTATTTCTATTTTTCCTATATTTTTCAGGTAGCTATTTCCATTCAATTTGAAACGTGAATAGATTTTCATTTGGGCACCATTTTTGGTGAGTGAGGGGTCTTAAAAATTCTATTTTACAATAGGAAATGATAGGAACTAATAAAATTCAATTTGGATGAGTATTTCTCCCAAAATATGCATCTAATGTTTTGTAGGTAGGCTAATTTTCTAATTAGTTGATTATTTTTATGAAAATTTTAATCTAAATTTTTATTATTTCAATTAATTTTAATTTTTAATTGAAATAATTTAAAACTTTAGCTTATAATAATTATTGGGGACCTATTGGTGACTAATTATCTCAAAAAAATTCTAGAAGGTGAAATTTTCACTATTTTTTTGGTCTTTAATTTGGATGTTGGTAGAAAAGGGATTTTTTAAATCATAATTGTAAATCTCTAGATAAAATTGCTTTTGTACATTTTTTGATGCTTTTAAAGATGGAGAATTTAAAATTTCCCAAATGGTGTGGTGTTTTTTGCTGAAAATTAGAGGTATTGACCAATTTATGATTTGAGTCCATAGGTAGGAAGAATTTTGTGTAAATTCATTATAGTTTTTTTGGTATATTCATTTTTTGCAAAAACTAGGTCAAAATGGCTAGTTTACAACACCTCTTGTTGCCAGATTCATAAAAATTGATACAAAAAAATTTAGTTTGTGGATTCATAAGGTTTTGATAATATGTAAATATCAAAACCTTGATCAAATAGTGCTCAATAAAGAGAAAATGCCTATCACTAGTTATGATGACTATGATAAACATCATCAGGAGGCTATTATGTTGTTAAAACTATCAGTAGTAGATAATTTAATCTTAGAGTTTAGAAATGTGACCATTGTATCAGTTTTGTGGACTAGTCTTACTTCTAAATACCATGCATCTAAATTTGGTAGGGTATTATATTTGAAGAATTTATTATTTTATACTAAGATGTAGGAAGATGGCTCCATTTTTGAGTTTTTATTGTAGATCAAGTATATCAATGATCTATTGAAGGCTATGTAGAAGCCTATCGATGAGCTAGATTTGATTTTTCTAGTTATGCATAATCTTTGACCTTCATTTGAGTCATTTTTGGAGTCTTTGCACATGATTTCTGAGACATAGATGTTGGACTTTGAAATTTTTTCCACATTATTATTGCAGAAGGAGAGATAGCAGGAGCAAACAATGTTATATACATATAATTCTATAGAGAGTGCATTCTTCATCAAGGGAAAGGGTAAGTAGTTTGGTAAAACTACTAGTTATCTTATAGATACTTCACATGTAAGTGGTTATAATAAAATATCTAAGTGGAAATGTTTTTATTGTAAGTAACATGGTCACCTTAAGAAAGATTGCAATAAAAGATAACATGATATGGCTAACCCTAGAAAGAAAGATCATCATGTGAATGCAGATGAAGGTGAATGCAATGACTCATCTCTTGATTTTGATTTCATGGCTTCCAGTGGTAATTTTGTGGTGGCTCAAGCTTGGTACTTTTATTCACGGCATCTTGGCATTATACATGCCATAAGGACTGGTATGTGGATTTTGTTGAAAATAATTATAGTGATGAATTTGTATCTTTGGGAGATCGTGGAACTTACTTTGTGAAAGGATATGGTAATGTTCAAATCAGATTTGATGGTACTATCTGATATACATTTATGAATGTTAGGTATGTGATAGACATGAACAAAACAAATTTTCCATTAGTGAGATCACTAGAAACTCTAATTTTGTTTTAAAGTTTCAAGGACAAAAGTGTTTAGTCACTACCATAGATAATAAGATTATTATTGTTGGGATTGGTGAAAAAGACTTATATAAGCTTGCATATCCATAGAGGACAAAGAAAAGTGTACTTGTGGTTAATAGCACAATTTCCCTTTGGCATGAAAGTTATGGGCATTTGAATTTCTAGTATTTGAGTACATTTAGTAGGACTAAGATGGTTAAGGGGATTCCTTATTTAAGATAGTCATCATGTATGGACTAGATGTCAATTGGGGAAGCAAGTTAGGCATTCATTTGATGTTGGTAAACCTTCAAGATCTAATAGAGTATTGGATTTGGTACATGCATATTTTCATGGTCTAATGTGGACACTACCTCGACTAGAGCTCAATATATTTTTTTTGTTGGTAAATGATTTCTCTAATAAAAATTGGTTATACTTTCTAGTGAAGAAATATGATTGTTTTTCTAACTTCATATCTTGGAAAGCTATGGTTGAGAAATAGGGGGGATGACCAGTGAAATCTCTAAAAAAAATAATGGGGGTGAGTTCACCTCAAATAAATTAAAGGTATTTTGTGCCACTAAAGTCATACACATATAGTATTCTACCACTTACACTCCATAGAAAAATGAAGTTGTGGAAAGGAGGAATAGGACAGTGATGGATATAGATCATTGAATGGTCTAAAGTAGAAATGTCCCATATAAGTATTGGGTAGAATAAATGAATATGGTAGTCTACATAATAAATATAAGTCCTATGAAATAATTGGATAATATGACTCTAGAGGAGGCTTGGTCAAGTATAACTCTAGATGTAAGTGATTTTTGAATTTTTGGTTATGTGGGTTTTGTAGTTATTCTTAGTAAAAAAAGAAGTAACCTAGATGCCAAAATAAAATCATATATGTTTGTTGGATATGTTTAAAATTCAAAGGAATATAGATTACTTGATATTTATACTAACAAATTTGTGGTAAATATATATGTCAGTAAATAAATAGATGCCATACTTCACAACAACTAGTATAGTTTTAGATATTGAATCATTGTATCCTTTAATGATTTTATTATAAGTTATGATGTGTAATTTAAGAGAGATTACATTTCATCAGTAGAATTAAATTCCAAGGAGGGAATGGCTTTAGGTCATTATGATGTTTCGATAGTACATTATGAGGTTCCACCTTCATGTCAAGAACAACCAAAGAAACCAAAGTGGTACACTGCCACAATGTAAGCATTAAAAGAAGGAGATATTTATGGTGTGGAAGGATGAATATTGAGATTAGGAAAGTAGTTTGTTTATAGAGGTGAGCATGATAATTTTTCTATAAAAATTATTGTTTCACATGTATTTGAGCCTAATTCTTTTTTAGAGGCCAAATGGAAGCATGAGTGAGAATCAACCATACAATTTGAATATGATTCTTTGATGAAAAATAAGACTTGATAACTCATGGAAATACCACTAAGAAATTAATACATTAGTTTTAAATTGATTTACAAGGTAAAATTAAAAGTAGATGGCTCCTTGGATAAACACAAGGTTAGACTTGTTGCAAAAGGTTATACACAAGAGAAAGGGGTTGATTATGAGGAGACTTTTTTTCCTACAAAAAATATGGTAAATTTTCATTTGATTTTTTTTATTGTTGCTCATTTTTGATGGAAGGTGTATCAAACAGATGTCAAGAGTGTTTTCTTTAATGGAGATCTGAAGGAGGAAGTCTACATGGTTTAACCATAGGGTTTTCAAGTTCTTGGTAAGGAACATCTTGTTTGTGTAGACATATAAATTTGGCCACCAATGGCTTCATATCCAAATTTAGACCAATTATTTCCAATCATTGAGTACATAGATCAATAATTTATATTGGTCTCTAACTCGGATTCATAACCTTGCATTAAATCAATTTGGCTTAGTAAATCAATTAAAGAAGGCAAATACACACATTGAATTAATCAAAATTAAAAAATGACCAAATGCCTAAATGGAATTATTTAACTTCCACATCTAATTAAAATCAATTAATAAGTTAAATCATTTTCAAATCCTAATTGATTTCACCCATGAGATAATAAATAAATTACTAAAAAAGAAATTCAAGAGCATTTTAGAACATTCTAGAACACACTCATTACCTTTGTGAGTTGTCACTTTTGGAAAGTATCAAAAAGAATATTATAAGAATATGCCAAACCCAATCAAAATTAATAAACTAAGCCATGGTTAGATTTAACAAATTCTAATATATTTTAAATATTATAAAATCAATCCTATATTTATTCATTTAGAGAGCTCAATCAAAGTAGAGTTATAATGTACGAATAGATTCATGAAGCTAAAAGCCTAGTTTTATAATGTCAAAATTGAGCCAAGCTATATCAATCAAGCCAAGAATTTGAAAATGGTGTATATATGAGATTATTTTATCTATATGTAATTTATGAATACTTATTATGCATAATTTTATCAATCCAAATGAAGAAATCATTTGGAGCTCTCAAGGAAGGTAAAAATTGTTGTTCTTTGCATTTTAGTTGAGTTTTCAATTATTATTTGTTCATTAAGCTCCCCTAAGATATAAGATTCTATATTTTAGTATTTTATTTTGTTTATTTCATGGTTTTATGGAATATAAATTGATCTAACCTCCTCCCTTTGTCAAATTCTTTAATCATAAATGGCACACCTAGTGGGACACGATTGCGCACCCCACATCTTTGAACAAAAATGACTGTTAAAATATCTATGATTTTAATCTACTTACTATTTTTTTTAATAATATATTATTATTATTTTCATCTTAATTCTCTCAAAATTTTATTAAAATTTGATTTATATTTTAAAAGTTATGACTCTTTTAGTGACTATCACTTTATATTTATTATTTTTTTGGTAAAAAAGGTTCATACATAGATAATAACTTTTATTTTATTCACTTATTTGACATGAATTTTTTTTATAGTTTCATGATATAAACCTATAAATAACCTATAATTTTTTTTTATAAATCAATGTATATTGTAAAATTTATGGATAAATTACTAACTGCAGGTTTTTATGATTTTTGTGTTTGATTTTCTTGTTTTTAACCTTCTAACTTGTTATTTACACGTTTCATAGGTTTTTTTTTTTTTTAGATTTTTAGATTTTTTTATTGATATTTTTTCTAACCTTGTCCTAACCTAACTTTTTTGTTTTTTTGGAGTTTTTCCTTCAGGTCGATAAATTTTACCCTTCAAAGTTGCTTGTCTCATTTGATAAATAAGCTTCAAGGCTAAACAAAGTTCTAACCTTTTCTTTGTAGGACCTATTTGAAGAAAACCATTTCAATCTAAATTATTATTTTAAAACTTAATTTTTATGTCTAAAAGGAACTAGAAATCCTTCATTTTAGTGTTTAAATAAATATTTTTATTGTATTTTATTGGTTAAGTTTCTGTGATTTCTTTTGAAGTTCACAACTTAAAGACAATGGGATAAAAGAACACCACAACACGTTTAATTTAGTGTTATAAAATTCAATACACTTCAAAGTTTTTAAAATTTATTTTCATTATTTATTTAGTTTAAACTTGTTTGATTAAATGGGTAGTTGTGCGTGTATACTCTCCCATTCGTCCCCTTTAGGGAACTTTTGGGATTACAAGCACCAACTATTTTTTGGGCGGTTTGCAATTATTTTCATTTGTGCATTATAAATCCAAGGGGATATTAAGGAATCCAATCAAAATAATTTAATTTGGTGCAATGAAATTAACCTCACTTCAATTATTTGTAAACTTGCTTGTTGATTATGCTTTTTAGCAAAAAGAGACATGTGTGTATGCTCTCCCATCTATCCCCTTTAGGAAAATTTTGGAATGAAAAGTGACATCTCATCACACTTTGAGCCTAGTCAAAGGTATGGAAATAATGTAATTTAAATCCCTCCTCAAAAACTCGTAATAGTATTGAGTGATCTTGAGGTGACCATAAAATATTTCTATTGTGTCATTTATTTCATGCATCTTGGCTTGTGAGGGGGACTTCATTACATCACAAAAATAGGTTATTTAGTGAATCTTTGACCTGAGGTTTCATCTTCTATGATCAAATTCATCACCCCCACTAGGATTGGATGTTTGAGTAGCTAAACCACCTTTTAGTGTTGGGCTTAAGCACTAGGATGTATATGCATATTGGACATCACACTATACTAAGGAAGTGATAGATATAGTGGTTACAAAAAGTGCAAGACCTTTTGTGTAAAAATCCAAGTTTTTTATACACCTAATTAATTTTCGCTTCCTTTGTATGATGATGTGAAAGTTGTATTCATTTGATCCATCTAGAAATATATGAAAAATAATTAGTTTAGTCAACCCCACTTTATCAGACCCTTGATAAGATTTAGAATGATTATATTTAGTTATATTTTAGTCATTTATATTTTTCTTGCTTGGTATTTTTAGATTAAAACTAATGTGTTTGTGTTTATCCATGTCAAAACCCATTTGTTTATACATCATTATTTTATCTAAAGAGGCATTATCCTATCTATTTTACACCACATTAGTGCCTTGCAATTTTCTATAAACTTATTTATGTGTGTCAATTGACTGATATGGGTACCATTATGCTACCCAAATCATTTATAAAGTTTGATTATTTGAGTCTTTGAAACATAAACCAACTTCCCATCACATTTAAAAACATATCTTAATAATCTAATTAACATTCAGGTTGACCAATTAGTTAGTTTTTATTTCTTACTCTTTGCTCAATTGTATTGCAAAAACTTCCATTATCTAGTTTTGGTGCATGGTTTTGTGTTGTGTGATTCAATTGGATTGGCCAGTGTTAATCCAATTAAATAACATTGATCACATTATTAGAGAATTCTTACACTGTTAGGTTGCTCATTTTATTTCAAGACTTATTTTACCTTGTATCAAAAATAATTATTTCAAACCAACCAAACCATGCCACATATTCCATTTCGACCTTTTTCATGTGCCAGCATGATTTGTAATCTTGTCTAGATTTTTTATTCCAATCATAGTTTTCAACCATTAAGTTTTCAATTAACCTTTTCAAGTTTAAATTCAAACATTGATTGATTTCTATTTAGGCCTTGCTTTGTAGGGGTTGATACATAGATCTTTCTCTTTTGGTTTGTGTAACTTAGGTTAATAAATTACCTAAATTTGAAAACTATCACTTTTTTATTCATTCATCTTATCCTCATCATTGTTTGTGCCTTTATTTAGGAAAAAACAATCTTTTCTCCAAGTGTTTTTTGTCTTATGGCTTATACCAATTGATCATGTTTATGTTTGATTTTTTGTGTCAGGTCTATGTCAAAGTTGTTCCAACCTTGTTATATTAAATCAAATCACATTAGCCTTTGTTTCAAAATCTAGATTTTGATTCCATTTGGCCAAAGGTCCTGATAGTTCATGTTTGTTTGAGCCTAAATTTTGACTCGATGTTTGGATGAAAGCCCTAGCAACTCAAATTTTCCCTTTCTTAGTTTAGATTATGTTTGGAACACTTTGGCATAGAATTTGACATATCAATTTTTTCATTACTTGACCTTTTGTGTGTATGATATTTGACATTCGACATTTGATGTTAAACTATTTAATGCCAAGTTTTAGCATAATCTATTTTGGATATACAGCTCTATTTTCAAACCACAATGGAGATATGAATCCACTTTTGACCAAGTTAGACTAAGTTTGAACCTTTTATCCTTTAGACATTATTTTTTAGAGTTTGTATAACTCTAAGCATTTTTATTTTTAAAACTTTCATCATTTATGTGGATATGTCTAGCTACACTTATGGTGGAGTCACATACAATCCAAAGTATGATAGAATGGCTACACAAAATAGATTTGAAATTTATGGATTTATTCAAGACCCATTTTATGACAATATGGTTTGTAAGATGGAATTTTATCCACCGTGCACAAATAAAATTTAGGACCAAATTAAGACCTCAATTAGGATGATATGGGTTGTGAGATAGAATTATCTATAGTTCTCTACAATGATAATGTTGTTTGGGACATGGATTCATACCCTCCTTAAAATAATCAATATAGAGAACAAAGGTAAGGATCAACTTACAATCCAACACAAGATCTTAATTGGGATGATATGGTTTATGATGAGGAATTGGATGTTTTGGCTTATCTGATCAATCAAGCTCCATGATGACCTACCATTTCTATTCTGGGACCTCATCCTTTGGTTTTTTCAAGTAATCAAGCTCTATAGTACCCACCCATTATCCAAACACAAGCCATTTCTCATTTAGTGATTCTTATCCCCCAATTTATAAAACCCCAACCAATCCTACCCAAATATGAACCAATCTAATTATGATCCTAACCAATCATTCAGCCTAAACCTCATCTAATACTTTAGCCTCAACCCATTATTTAGCCTAGACCCACACCAATCTAGCCAAAACCTCAACTAATCCAATCAATCCCTCAACCAATCCAATCATTAAAAGTCCAAGTTGTATTTAAAAATAGTATTTTACAACTCATTGGAAACCAAAGCCAAGAAAACCAACCAATCCAAGATGATTTTATTGAACCAACTATTTGTGAAAATTCAACCTATGATGAATCACTTTTCAATCCTATAGCCATTATCAAGGAGTCTCATTATGATGATCTAGTCTTTACTGAGCCACTTCTTAATGATTATAACTTCGTTTGGGAAAATCATTACCTTGACCATATGCCTATTTTTCAAGATCCTCCTATTAATAAACCAATCTTTGTAGAGTTATCTTTTGACCTTTTCCACATAATTATAGAATCTCATTTTGAAAAGCCAATTTTTTGGAGCCCATTATGCCATAACAAGTCATTACTTGTCCAAAACTAAACATTGAACAAAACATCAGTGTAATAGAGTACCCATCAGATGAAGAATTAGAATTAGAGTTAGGTTCTATTATTGGATTGGAATTGGATTTAGTATCATAATCAGAATCAACATCATTCTCAACATCAGATTTAGAGTCCCTCAAGTCAGAATTAGATTCAAAATCAAAATATGTTCATGGTTGTTACAATATTTGTTATACATCCCTAGTAGACCAATTTGAATACATTTATGATCCTTATATGGTTTTTTAGAATGATTAATTTAGCATTGACACAATTTCTCCCAATATCTTTTATGAGGATTGTGTAACCTACACCCATTCCATTACCATTCCAAATGTCATTACTATCAACCATCATAGCCATATCATTGACATTCAATCTCTCACAAGTGTCAATTAGGACCAACATAATCATACCTTATTGAATTGCATCCATTGTGACATATCAAATGAAGAAAATCAAGGAGGCCAAGACCATAATCATATAATAGAGGAACACTCTCTTAGTGAAACCTTTTTAAAGGTGCTAGGGGTTAATCAAAGTCAGAACTTATCATCTTCTAGTGAAACCTTTTTGGAGGTACTATGGGACAATCAAATTAAAAATTCCATGTTACTTAGTGAAACCTTCTTGAAGGTGCTATGGGAAATTCAAGTCAAATTTATTGGTATAAACCTACTCAAGGTGCTAAAGGCTGAGCACAATTTCTTTTACTACTTAATGAATACATTATCAAAGATAAACTCAAAATAGTTTTCACTCTATAGCATAACTAGATGGTATCCACTCTTAGACATAAATAATAAGAATTTGGTGGTCTTATTAAGAGAATATTCAAAAGTATTTAACCCCACCACATCTAGAGTTATGCTAAATCCATAATTAGCAACATTGTGTGTGCCTGAAATCCTAATCTTAATTTGTTTTCCATCCATTATATGTTACATTATCATCCATCATTATATTTCACAATAAAACCTACCATCTAACATTTATCCATCTTTACCATCTATGGTTTTAATTTCCTTTGTAGAGGTAGTAAAGATAACTTGTCTCAACACTTGAAAGACTCAAAATAAATGACCAATAATGATCACAATAACATCATTAGCATCTGAATCTATACCCAACTCTTGTTAGAGAAGCTATTCAAACAAGGTGTGGGCTAGAAATTAACATGATTGACTATTTTAGTTTTATCATTTGTTGATTAGGATGTACATCTCCACATCAACAAGAATAATAGAATCACATACCTAAGCTACAAACATAAAAAAACCAATGAACATCATTGAGCAAAAACATGTACCATACAATTTAAATTTCTCATATCCATTTTCCATTGTCACATATTTATTTTTTATTATTCTATAATCATTTCCTTCACCCTACCACTTATTGAAAACCCTCCTACTATTCTATCCAATCAATCAAACCATTAGTATCCTAAGCAACGCCATCCTATCATACCATTTTACCATTCCTTTCCTACATGACCAAACATGTTTTAAATCCTATTAAGCTAGCCCATTTGACCTTAGTTCATACATTGGTTTCACATTTTTAGATTGCATAATCAGATCAGTTTCAATAGTTCTTTCAATCATTTCAAATAAAGGTAGTATTTTGGAGTAGTATGATAGAAGTTTTGGCACATACATCCTTCATTTATTATTCCTTTATTGTCAATTTTGTTTATGTGAGCCTGATTATATCACCTACTAGGGAAAATTAGTGTTTACTAGTCTTGATGCTAATTATATCACTTATTGGGGCAAATTGGTATCATTGATCTATCAATTGTATCATATTTATAACTTGCTATAGGAAAACTTGGGGTAACATTTTTTTATTGTGCCTTTACATATCACATATCTTTTCATATATGATTCTATGCCATCATACCAACTATGCCTTTTTTGTTTGAATTAATTGCTACACTAGTCAGTTTCCTTCACTGTGAGGTAAACTAATATGAACTAGAAGCATTTTAGGACTATGTTAGTCATGTTTCATTCACATTTAAGTCATATTAGTCCCCCTTTAGCCATGATCTCACCATTTTGCAAGAAAATTTAGCCATGATCTTGCCATTTTATGAGCATCATTTCAAGTTCTCATGCTGTCAACATTTTGCAAGCATCATTTCAAATTATAAAACTCTCACCATTTTATGATCTTGGACCATTTTAGTGTCTCAACATTCTTGATTGAGTTGAGATGATTAAAATTTTCCAAAAACATTTGAAAATCATTTAGAAAAACCAAAAAATGTTGACCACTTCTTTGCCTTAAGGGTTCTAAGAACCCTCACTAAGTCACAAACAAATCACTTATTTTTTAGTTTCCCCATCTTTTTTGGAATTTTATCCTATGCTATCACCATTTTTCAAGTTCATCCTTAGTTTTCTATCACATCCATAATGTCTTCTGTTAATCATCATTTTCTTCTCGTTTCCTATGAGAACTACATTTGGCCTAAAGTTTTGTTGGATATTCATATCCACAGAACTATGTAGGTAGCATCAACTTACCTAGAACATATGGAGACAACTCAACCACCCCTTCCTTTTCTTTTATTTCCCCATCTTGTTTATTTGTTTAGTTGTAGCCTAGTTTATAGGGATAATTTTCATCATGTTGTTTATACTAACATAGGGACTAACACCTATTTATTTCTTTGTTTATCTTACTTCTTTCTTTGTTTTTTTATTTCTTTGTGTTCTTGTCTTCTTTCTTTCACCACTGTGGCCTTGAATCTATCTATGTGTGTTCATTAGGTGATTTCTTGCACATTATTCTTGAATCTATCCATATTCAAATGTATACATTATTATCATGGTTTTTAGTATTGATGTAATTATTTTCCATTGAGTATCAGATATCAAGAGTTGATCCTTACGAATATTTTGGCCAAGCCCCCATGGTTTTCTATCATAAGGCCTATCATCAAATGCTACAACAAAAGATAGCTTTGAGAGGTCTACAACATCAATGCAACATCACCATCTCCTCAATATTGACATCAATAATAATCCCAATCCAATACCAAATCATATCCTAAATAGAGTAATTAACTAATAAAATAATTTCAAACTTTTTTAGTTTAAATGAGCATCTCCCTACTAGTAGGTTATTCGAATTCATCTTTATCCTCTATATCAATTTATCACTCATCAGCCATCAATCATGTTTTCAATAATTGAGGTATACTACATTAGTAATGTCCAGAATCTCACATGCATTCTCAATGATTATATCACCTACTAGGGAAAATCATTGTGTTATCACCAATTTTCCCTTCTTATTTGTCTGTCTTAACTAGGGCAACTCCATCTTCTCAATGATTATATCATCTATTGGGGTAAATCATTATGTTATCATACCACATTTTCATTATCAGGGTATAATGCTTATAACCACCTTTGATCAAAACTTATTACACCATCCCACTTGAATTTCTTAGTTATTTTTTCCAAATTTGGGTGAATCATTATGTTATCACCCCATCATCTTCATGTTCTTGGTCTCCTCATTTTGATTTTTTTTTTTAGGGACTGTTTACTGACCCACTTTCCAACCACTCCCTTAATGGTGAAACTATAGTTCAATCATTAACATTGCATTTGTAAGCATAAAAACCATTTTATTCTTTGAAAAAACATTACTATGCTTATAGATTGTACCATCTTCCCAAATAAGGGAAAACTATAGACATGTAAATTTGGCCACTAATAGCTTCATATCCAACTTTAAACTAATTCTTGTCAATCATTGAATACCTGGCTCGAGAATTTCTATTAGTCTCAAATTTGGCTTAATAAATCAATTCAACAAGGCAAATACACACATTAAATTCATCAAAATCAAACAAATAACAAAATGCTTAAAAAGAATTAATTGAATTACACATCTAATCAAAATAAATTAACAAGTTAAATCAATGTCAAATCCTAATTGAGTTCACCCATGAGATAATAAATCAATTAAATTAATTACTAAAAAGTAAATTCAAGATCATCTTAGAACATTCTATAACACACTCATTATCTTTGTGAGTTGTCACTTTTGGAAAATATCTAAAATAATATTCTAGGAGTATGTTAAACTCAACCAAAGTTAATAAACTCAACCATGGTCATATCTAACCCATTCCAAGGGATTTGGAAGCCTATAAAAGCAAGCTTAGAGCTCTTCATTTAGGGATCTCAATCAAAGTAGGGTTATAATGTAGAAATATATTCATGAAGCTAAAATCTTATTGTTATAATGTTGAAATTGAGCTAAGACATATCAATCAAGCCAAGCATTCAACAATGGTGCAAAGAGGAGATGATGTTAGCCATATGTCACTAATGAAGACTTATTATGGATAGTCAAAAAAGCTAAACAAAGAAATCATTTGGATCTCTCAAGGAAGGTAAATATTATTTTTCTTTACATTTTACTTGTGTTTTCAATTGGTGCTTGTTCATTAAGATCCCCCTAAGATCTAGGATTAAAGATGTTATTATGTTAGTGTGTTAATTTCATATTTTTATGGACTAACACTTGATCTAACCTCCTCTCTTTATCAAATTCCTTGATCATAGTTTGGAGGTTGATCAAGTCCTTCTATGGGCTTAAGCAAGCCTCTTGAGCCTAGTTTATAAAGATAAATACATACCTTAGGGAGTCTAATTTCAAAAGGTGTAACTCTAAACTAAATCTGTATGTAAAGTTGTTTGGTGATGATATCTTGATTTTGATTATATATTCTGATGATATATCCATCACTAAGAGTAGTGATATTCTCATTCAATTGATGAAGGCTAATATTTATTGTACTTTTGACATGATAGACTTAGGACTACTAAAATACTATTTAGGTGTTCAATTCTGGTAAGTTGACTGTGTTGTATTCATGTCATAGAATAGTTATTCAAAATCATTGCTAGAAAGGTTTAGAATGATGGATTGTAATCTAACTCACACACCTATGGAAGTTAGAGCTATTTTTTCAACTGATATTGCTTTACCTCTGGTCAATAAAACAATGTATTGGCAGTTAGTGGTTAGTCTCATTTACCTCACTACCACTAAACTAGATATTTATTTCGATATTAGTTTTATATCTTGATTCATGTCTAAACCATAAGAAGTACATTAGTTAGTTGTAAAATGGGTATTAAGATATGTCAAAGGTAATCTATATGAGAGGTCTATATATTTTGAGCTTTCAGGATATTCTAACTCTAATTGGGTAGGATCATTAGATTCAATAACATATACAATAGGTAATGTATTCACTCTTGGTTTAGTAGTTTTATCATGGTAAAACAAACTACAAACTATAGTGGCATTATCTTTAACAAAAGTAGAATATAAATTTGTGGTTAGTGTAGATTGTGAAACTATGCAGATAAATAAAATATTAGAGGATCTTTAGTTTGAGTCATCAAATCCTACTCTAATTTTTTGTGATAACTAGAGTGTTATAAATATGGTGAATAATCTAATATTCCATGATAGGAACAAATACATTGAGTTTCACCATCATTACATCTGATAGTTGGTTACAAATGAAGACATCAGTATCTTCTACTACCCCATTACTGAGCAGCCAATTGATATAATCACCAAACCACTTGGTGTAGACAAGTTCATAAAATTTAAAGACAAACTTGATCTTGTTTCTAGTTTAGTCATTAAGGGAGGGTGTTAGCATATTATTATAAATACCTTGGGTTATTGACTAAGGTGTATTCTCTATGCACCCTGGTTAGTTATTTTAACCACTTGGGTTAATAGGTTAGTTTGTTTTTATGAGCTTAACTATTTTACGCTACCCAATACTTGTGGTTGTTCCCACCCCATATTTTCTCATGTGGCTATTTTACCTATTTAATAGGCCTCTCATGTATTATTTATTACACTGGTTAATTACATTTCTCAATCTCTTTTCTAAATCTAATAGAAAAAAATAAGTACATCTCTCCTGTTTTGATTTATTAAGTTCAAATAATTTAAGATTAATATCATTCATTCCATTTTTCAATTCATATTTTTATGTTATTGATATATTTTTCATAATATGAATTAACCCTCATTTTACATGAATTATATCACATTAAACCAAAATAAGTAAAACATGATCATGGAGTAATTTTAAAGGTCATTGAGATAAATTCAACTAGTTTTAGGGTTGATGAGTTGTCTTGGATAATAAGTCATTTATTTATTTATATATACTTGACTTCCCACTATAACATGGGTTGGTTATATTTGAGATATACTAGTATAGAGACCAAACATTATTAGAGGTATAATGTAATACTATAAAATTTACATATTATGCCCTAGTATGAATGAATATAGTATAATACGGGAAATTTTCGGTAGTCTTGAGTCATACTTCATGCATGCAATGTTTCCTTATGATTTAGCATAGATATAAGGTTCATTTATCATATAATAAATGTTTAATCTATATTTATTTATCAATTATGTGATGAATTATTTATCCCCAACTTAAAAAGGACTAAGTAATCTCTATATACCTTAGGAGAGATCTTAAGTGATAAAATTAAAATTATATAATAGCATATGAATTATAGTATTCTATGTATCATGTAAGTGGCACACGATGGTTTAGGAATGAAAATGATAAAACCTAACTTAGTGTCACACCCAAGGATGCATAGTAATAACTAATATGTAAATTTCCTCATCTATAAGAGAAAATGTTTTACCAAATACTTGGATATTAGAGTTTATATTTATGGTAAGATATGAAATTATCTTCGTGGTTGATCTAATAAGACAAGATTTTTTTAAGGTTGAGATATAATATTGACTATGTTATTTCCATCATTTTTAGTATAGATTAGCCTAGTTTTGTAAGATGTTTTTCTTTAAAATTTTATTATTGAAGTTTTAGTAGATGCAAACGAATATTTGATATTGTTCAAAGTGATAAGTTTGACTTATCTTTCTCTTATTATATGAAAATTTTCCTCAAATAATCTGAATTTATTGAAAATTATTGACTTATGTAAAGGTGATAGTAAAATTTGTTTATAGATATATTGTAATTAATTATCTAACAAGGTGTTATTAATTTTTTAAAGCATGGTATCTTAATGAAGGACATATCCACTAATAGTCTCATTAGTTCCTTTCTTAAGTTTAATAATTTGTGCATAAGAGAGAATTTCATCAATGTTTATAGAAAAATTCTTAATAAATTTATCTACTAATGGGTTGAATGCTTTGACTAATTGGATACGTATATCAAAAAATTATCACAAGACATAATCTATTAGGATTATATGTAACAACTTAGTTATAAACTTTTCATTGAAATCATAATCTAGGCATGTTGTATGAAAAGATTAATGGTGTTATTATGGATCTCATTTAATTCCATATGGTAAAAGTTTAGGAGCTAGAAATAATAGAGGTATTGGATATGAGGTAATATTAGGTGCTAACATATTATGAAGTAAGGTTTTTGAAATCATTTATTGGATATATTTTTGTATACCTTTATCTAATTACAACACCTTATAATACAAAGATGAAACAATTTTCACAAAGGATTTTATAGTAATTAGGGGAGGTGATGTAGTATGCATAGATATCAAGGATTTTATATGAGACATTTGGTTAATAATCATCATAAAAATAATTTTTAAGCCCTATATTTCCCCCAAATCCAAAGGTGCATATGTAATTATAGTGTCAATAGTACAGGTAGAAACACATATGGTAGGGTCTATAATGTGAAACAATGGGTTTTGTTGTGATTTGATAGTATAATGTTTCTCTTGTTGTGAAATTTTAGAAGCTAAGATGAATTTGATTAATTTGGGTATATATTATTCCATTTGATGGAGTCTTACTCAAACTATATATAGATTTGTATTTTTGCATGACTTAACCCATTAACTCCATCAATATGGATACTATCTAAACCTTCATGAATTTTTTGTTCATTTTGATCATCTTATTTATCTTGTTAATTATGATTATCTTCTTGAATATTATTATGATCAATTTTTTCATCAAAATAAGAGGAACCTTTTTTCTGCATTAGGGGAGCCCTTTTTAAATGTGGTCAAAGGAATTTGAGTATGCTTAATATTGGCCCCACTTAACCTAATACTATATCTTATAGGAATAAGGGTGGTAAATTTTTTATATGGTATGTAAGAATAACATTGAAAAGATACTGTAAATAATAACTAAAAATGGAATAATATTAAAAGAAGGATTTTTGTGTATGGAGAATGATAAAGTCCCTTATAATCCAAGGTCAAAATAAAGTGCTTTCAATGTTAGATATAAAATCTAAGGTCAAAATTAATTGATTTTAGTGTCAGATATTGAATCTAATGTTTAAATAGATTTATTTTAGTGTTAGATATTAAATATAAGTTTAAAATAAAATCCTTTTTAATGTCATCTATTTAGGTATTTATCTAAACCCTAAGATAAAACTTTTAAGTAGTGATTGCATAAAATGTATAGGTTAACCAATATGTTTTATCATAATTAGGAATTAATTGGTGCATCAACTTTAATTATGATAAAATGATTTGAAGGGTATAAGATGATACAAATGACTAAAAAATTGAAAGTAAAATATTGAGATGGACAAAGACAAAAATAACAAAATAAGATAACTATGAAAGAAAAAGAAGAAAGAACACTTAGCTATTTTTTATTTTAAAATTGATTGTGTGCAACTAAAATATGTATGGTAATGATCAATTTGTACCCAATTATGAAATTTAACTTGAAACAAAAAATGTCACATTTGGAGTGAGGATCGACTAGAAATAGTCATGATTGATTATCATTACTATCCTTTGTGTGTCAATCTTGACATGTGAAATAAAATATAAACATGATGGATCAATCATATACACTTGATTTAAATATGATTGTATGTATAAATTTTACCTTTGAATGTGCGTATATGACTTGAAAATAACCTATTTATGGTTGAAACCCTACTAGGGCTTATGATAGTTAAAAACCTACATAACAAAAGGGAGGAGTGTAATGGGATGAGATGGACCCAATCACCCCCATGATGAGTGAACACTACCTATGTATCTAGACTAATCCAAATAAGGAATCAATCCCATGTAATTCTCCTACCTATAATTCTTAGTGTAATGTGATCATTTTATAAATGTATGCATCTAGAGATGGCTTGAATACTTGATAATAATTATATTGAATCATATCTAATAGGCTTGTGACTTGGATAAAGGATAATTAAAGTGAATATAATATAATTTTGGAATATTAATAAAGTTTTAATAGATATTCAATATTATAATTTTTCCCAAAAAATGAACTTGAAAAGTTGCCAAGTTAGTATAATACATGGCCTAGATGTACTTTTATAAAAATCCAAAATGGGTGAAATCTCACACTACCTATCATAAAAATACATACCGATCTATAATAAAGGGGTTTAAATTAAAAAAGAGTCATTATTAGGTGAAGGTCATGATCAAATTTTATGGTCAAGATTGACTATTAATAATGACCCATGTAGGTTTATTTTTACCTAGAAGGGTAACATTTGATCTTGATAATTTGAAATGTCCATACATGTGCTTAGAGGTTTTGAGCATTTGAGAATTTTTTGTAGATTTAAGACAAAAATTTATAATGGATGGGCCTATATAGATACTTAAGATAGACTGAAGTGGATAAATAAGACCAATAAGTGCTCAAATAAAATGTAAAAGTAGGCCAAAACTCAAATTATCAAGTTTTCATGACCAACTTTGAATATATACATCCATATGTGAAAATAAATATGAATTAAAATTGAAAATTTTAAAACTTAAAGAGAAAATAGGGAATACACCTGATAGTGGGTGGACCATTTTTATCCTTGTGATGTTATTGGAGATAATGCTTCCTTTTTGAATGACTAGAGAGTTATGCCTCTTACTAAAGCATTTCAAAAATGTTAGGGTGATCATTCCCAAATTTATGTATTAAGGCAAGGACATGGGTTGGAAATATAAATTCCCCGACCCTCATTTAAGAAGGATTAGTGCCTAGGCTATTGAGAATCACTAAACCTCAACCACACTACTTATGTAACTAATATTGAACCTAAAGATGAAAGGGGAAACATAATATTTGGTTTGCAGAGTAATGCCTAGGTCATTGAGTAACACCGAAACTCAACTACATTTCTTAATTAGTTGAATCAATTGCTATAAATAGACTTATAGATTTAAAATTATCACTTATATGTATAATATATTCTATAATATAAAAATTATAATAGTTTGTATCTTCATGAAAAATTTCCATGTCAAATATTCTGATACAATCAGTGTCAACATGATATATAATTATATGCATATATATCTCATTTATCCATAATTTTTTTTTAAAACCTGTAACTCATGTTTTAAAAAAAAGTTGTTATATACTTTGCATGTGCCAAAAAAATATGTTTCAATACATAAAAATATAAAAATGTATAACTCATGTTCCAATAAAATGTGTACATATGCATTATATATCCCCCAAAAATATGTCTAAATCTATAAATATTTGTCCCATATCTAATCCAAAATAATAATTAGAACCAATATCAACTCTAAGAGTTAGGTAATTTGTCCCAATAGATAATTTATCTATAAATGGAAGATTAAATATCGATGACAAGCCCACTAATATTCCCCCCTTTTGATTTGAGTGATGTATCATCTAAATTATTCTTCTCAAAATAAAAGAGTTAACCATGTCATGTTATGAAATAAATTAGTCGTTTAAAATCATGTGCTAACATGTGGAGAATATGTCATCAAAATAGTGTAGAGATCATTAATGAATATATGATACATGTATTTCAAGGCATATATGTGTCATGTTAAGATAAATATAAAAAATTAGGCATATAGTAGTAACCATCACTAATATAAGTGGTAAAAAATGAACTTTATAGGAATGGTGTATTATAAAAATCATGGAACTACACACAAATAGGAATATGCTTGATATTTATCATGTTACCGTAATAAAATGTCAACAAACTCAACAAGCTCAATAGACTATCCTAGCTTTATCCACTCAAAAGGACACAATGTCATGGCCATGATGTAAAAAATAAAATCACACATAATAGAACTTAATGTCACACAAGGCCAAGTGATATACACAATTGAAAATAAATTTTCACATAAGGCCATGGACCAAAAACAATGTATAATAAATGATTAGCATGAATGAGAAGAAACAAAAATAATGAAGCATAAAAGAAGTCAAACTAGTTTATACTATCAATCTATGTCACTATTATAGTATAATAAAGTAGCATATCCATGAAATGTAACACTATAAAAGAGTGTAAGTGAGAGAAATGTGTGTGTGTGTGTGTGTGTGTGTGTGTGTGTGTGTGTGTGTGTGTGTGTGTGTGTGTGTGTGTGTGTGTGTGTGTGTGTGTGTGTGTGTGTGCGTGTGCGTGTGCGTGTGCGTGTGTGTGTGTGTGTGTGTGTGTGTGTGTGTGTGTGTGTGTGTGTGTGTGTGTGTGTGTGTGTGTGTGTGTGTGATAATGTAAGGTCATAAAAATATATAATTTTCAAAAATGAACCCAAATAATAAGATGACCCCAACTTTGTCATGGCCCTTGTATATATGAATGTTTCACATTTTGTGTATCTATGTATCATGTGTAACATGTATGTCTTACATCAAAAAAAAAAAATGTTGTGAAATTAATGTATGTGAATATGGAAAATGATATGTAATATACCAAACATTTTATAAATAGCATAAATGAATAATTTAACCAGTAAATATGCCTTGCTTAGGTCCTAATTTTAGATTTTTGTAATATTTATATTTTTTAAGTTTTGAAATAATTGAAATTTTTTATTATAAGTCATAAAAATAAAAAAATGTGTCTACGATAGATTAATTTTCCTTCACCTTTACACTTTTCTAAATGTTATACAAATTCATTGCATTTTATTCCATTATGCATGATTGTTCATTTTCCTATTTATGTAGTTATCCTTCAAGGTTTTGATTTTTTATTGACCTCATCACCATCATATTGAATCATGATTATATTTTACTCATTTAACAGTGTAATGTACTGATTTTTTTATCCAATTTATCCTACATTGGTTTCATCTATTTCTTTCTCGATTTAAATGTGAATGGGGTGGTAGTGAGCATCAACCATATGCATATATCAATGATATTTGGCCCACAAGTTATTGGTAGAGTAATATGTCCATGTGATTCTTCCAAATATAGATTCTATTATAATTAATAAATTTCATGTCCTAATTATCATAATAATTTATTAACACATATGTTATCATTTTCTTCACCATCAATTTGATTATATTTTGATAGGCACCCTTAATGTATGTTGTAATAGTCAAGTTTTAATGTCATGGAAGTTTGTGACTTCAGTGTGTTATATCAGTTTATTGAGTTCTATTAGAACTTAGTGATGATTATTATTTCTATAATTTATTTAATTTAATTATCCATTAATTATTGTCCTTTAATTTTATATTTCAATAATACAAAATTGTCTATTATGTGCCTAGTTATTCATTGGTAGTCAGTAATAGAATCAGTTTTTTATCAAGTAACATTTATAATATTATTCTTGCTTTAATTTTAATAATGGTTACTTGTAATGTTTTGGAAGATTTTGTATCCATGAACTCCACAATATTCACTAAATATTTATCTAAACCTTTATAGTGTGAAATATGAAACTATTCTTGTGCCTAAGTTATTATTAATTTTAAAAATTATTCTAATTATTGTGCACTTAGCATATGATAATCATTATGTGATATAACATTGCAACAACAATTTTTATTTTGATTGTGTTAATTATATGTAATTAGTCTTTCCTTTTCTCCCTGCATATTATTATTTAGTAGGAACCTTCTAAGTATTGATGTTATTTGCATATGAATTAGCCTAATAATATATTAGACCAATAGGATTAAATACATTACAAAAAAATTACTAATTTGGATCAATAGGATTTAAATTTAGGCTGCATAGATGATTATCTATATTCTCTTGTATAACATTATCAACTTCATCACTATCATACAAATAGGTGACTATAAAATTTTGATTTTATAAATTTATGAATAAAGATCTAGAATTGTGTATTTTTTCTCAACATTAGCTTCTGGTTGGTTATTTTATTTTTTATTGATAATCATAATTGGTTCCCTTTCATTTTATTTACTTAATTCTCCAACCTCATATGTATGAATTTTTTCTAATGTGACATGTTTTAAAGCAAGTGTTGGCCATTTTTTTTGGCCCACATACCAAACTTGTGTAAATGAAGTGTAGTTTTCCTAAGGATCAAGTATGGTACAAGGCCTGGATAGGATTTTTGGATGAAATTAATATTCAAAAGGGATCTTATAGATTTCAAATATTTTGAAACACTTTGACTTTATTTTAAAGTGTATCTTGACAATTCCTAAGGGATTGGTCTAAAGTTACAAAGAGAAGGTATCTAAAAATATTTTCATGATGTTTGAGCCTTCAAAGATCAAGCTATAGTTTAATCCCATTCAGGTAAATCCTTAGTTGGGAAATATTTTGGGATTTATTTCTGCTAAGTTCTTTTCTTTATGACCTTTTATTTGGCTAAGTATTATTTTTTTCAAAAGATTTGTTTTGGTATTTTTAGCCAACTGTTGGGAATTATTTTGGACATTTTGTCTAAAATAAAAATACCAAAGGATCATATCTCTCAAAGTGTACCAAAAAAAAAGTATGAAGGGTCTTTTCCTTTTGAGAAAGTGGTCTGATATAAATTTCTCAAAGGGCACCTTCTTAAGCAAAGTATGCTATGCAATTTTTTTGAAAGATATCTTTTAAATCAAAGTTGCCAAAATAATTTCACTAAAGGGTCTTTTCTCAGCAAAGTTTCCCAAAAAAAATCTATGAAGGGTACTTTTCTTCACCAAAAGGTTAAGTCTAATTTTCCCAAAAGGTAGTTTCTTAAGAAAATGGTCTAGTTCAAGGTTTTTAAAGGGTCTTTTCCTTTTAGGAAAGGGTCCAATGTAGAAGTTCTAAGGGGAATTTACAAAGGGCAAAAGGGCCATTCTAAGGACACATTTCCTTTGTAAAAATTATTTGGGACAATTTTCCCAAAGGTAGATTTATTTTGAATGTTTTGTCCTAAAGCAAAAGACTAAGGTAAAATTATTTTGAACATTTTGTTTGAAATAATTTTTCAATACAAAGTAAGGAAAACATTTCCTTTAGAGGAAGTGGCTGAGACACAAAGATCAAAGACAAGGTTCTAAATGGAAGGATTCTAGTGTCTCAAATTGTTCTCAAGGCCTTTTAACACACTTTAGGCTCACTTAAAGTAAAAATTGCCATTTGATAAAGACAAGACAATATTTGTATGTCCCCATAGGATTCCAAGTATGATTTGAATGTCTTATAAGTGCATGGGATCCTTCTATTTCTTAATTATGTTCTTTAAGACACTTGGACCTAGTAACAAAAATTTTGAATAAGCAATTTGATGGACTCATATGTCACATGTGTGAATAAATTTAGGGAAAATTGGTCATATAGGTTTATTCATATTTGTGGCTAAATCATATGCACCAATTTTTAGGTCAACTTCCAAAGCACATCAAAATTTATGGAAATCCAAAGTTGGCCTCTCAACCATTTTCTACATGTTTTTCCATACTTAGCCATTTTCAAGAAGTTCTAGCAGAGTTGAGTGAGCATCTTAATAAGATGTATCTCAAATGTGTGGTAGTTATAGGAGAAAATAGTCACATGGGTTTATTCATCTTTGTCCCTAGTTACTGCATGTTAAGTTTTTGGTCATCCACCAAAGCATGACAAAGTTATAAATGAGCAAAGTTGGCTCCTCAATTATATTTCACTACATTTCTATACTTAGCCATTTTTGATCTGAGATGATACATAAGATCAAATAGACTAGTTAACTTAGGCATTCAATATATTTATCTAGAAGGCTCTCAAGACTAATGGATCAAATGGGTTTATGCCTTTTGTTAAGAATAACATCTCCTAAAAGTTTGGTGCTTTAATGATTCTCACACTTTAATATCTAAACCTTCAAAGTTGGTCAAAAGCATAAGACATCTGTGCAAATGTCAAAATAGATCTCAAGAAAAAATCCATATGTGCTTAAATTTGATGGTCTATAAGACATCATTCACATTCCTATGGGATGACAAATGATGGTCGATGGGATGTCAAATTTAAATATAGAGTAAGACAAATTCTCATTGCATTTAGATTTTATGGTCACATAATTGTAAATAATGATCAGACAAATGTCATTTTATGGGAGTGAGGACATCAATGTTAAGATCACAAACTATTTTTCGGATTTCAAACAATGGGTCTTAGTTGATCAATGATTATCATTTGATCAAGCATTTAGATCCAATGATGAGTGGTATTCAAAGATTCAATAAATATCATGGATGAATGTGTGAATGATAAGTGTCAAGGATGCATTCATCTAGTAGAGGATCAATGGTTCTAGGGCATTTATACCAATTAAAATCAATATATCAAGATGGTCACTGCGTTAATGAGCTTAGTCAAATTTTGATGGCTAATAAAAATAAAGGTGAGCCCAAGTGACTTTGACAGAGGTTGAGGGGTTAGTTTTCAACCAAAGCAAGCAATCCTATATAGAACCAAACTCAAATATGATTGGAGTTGGATCATAATGCATTTATAGTGGCCAATAATTATTATTAGGGTTTTGTGAAGAGAAATTAGGTCTTTTAGACCTAGAATAGACTAGTCATCGAGTAGAGTATGGATAATGATAGGAAAACGAGTGACCTTAGATTGGTTTTCCATATATAAGATAGACCTATGATCCAGTTATGAAATTGGAGTAGATAGGTGACTAATGCAAGGGGTTTTCATCCTTTAGCATGGCCATAGTCTTGACAAGTAGCTACCTAAAAATCATGAAGCCATGATTTGGTCAAATCCATGAGTATGATATCTTTTGTCTTCAAATGAGATATGGTGTGAAGTATCAAATAAAAGTTCTAGTGATGGGAACTATATCTAGAATCATTCAATGCATCTTGAAAAACTATGGGTAATTTCTCACTCAATAAGCCATAGGCAGTGTCCTAATTGATCAAGAAGCAATAAGGTTTTCACTGGTAAAATGCAAAGGTGGTGGCTCAAGTTTAATTAATTAACCATGACAAGTGTTCTTTTTCTGATATAATAATCACACATCCTTTATTTTGGTCTCTCTTCTCCTATATATCCTATTCTCATACCCATTGGAGGAGTTCTCAGCTTTTAGAATTTATCATTTTCTTTTTTAAGACAAGGATACTTATCAGGACTCTTGAAAGAGTGTGCTTGTTTGATAATATTAAACCATATAAAAATATTGTAAGAACTATGTTTTGAAGTAATAGGATAAAATATTTTCCCATCCCTTGTCTTTAATCAGTGTTTAGCATGCTTTTGTATGGAAAATTTTTGAAGGAAATTCTTCCTAGTTTGTTTTCCTTCTGCAGGTCAAGACTAGTGTTTCTTTTTGGATCTCTTTTATGAAATATTTATGCAAATAGTGAGATTGTGAGATCAAGTAATCCATAGTTGTCTTTTTCTAATCTAGTGCATGTTAGATATTATATGAGTGCCTATTTATATTTGGTACATCACCCTTATAACTTTCTTAGGAGCCTTCAATCATCTTTCTAACCCTTTTCCCTATGAAGCATTAGTATTATGTGAGCATCAAGTCGAACATAACCTTCTCCACAAGTTTATCCCCAACATAGGTCACCCATAACTTGGAGTTGTCCCAATATTATAGCTTAGTTGGATAGATATTGAATATCCCTCTCTAATGGTGCAAATTAAGTCTATAACAGTTTATAACATTATTAGTGGGACCCACTTCTCTTAAAAGAGAGATTTATCAATGTTGATGCTGGTTTGATCAAATTTATAGCAGTTAATCTCCCAAACAACAAAATCTAGTGACTCCAAAAGGGAGAATCAATACTCTGATGCAAAGTAGTAGCTTCATCTCATGCCAAAGGTAATAATAAGGTCAGCTTCAAGAGGTTTTCCCTTTGATTTTATTGAGCTATCTTTAAATTTAATAAAATGATTAAGGTTTTCCAATAATCATCCATATCAAGGAAAATTCACTCCCAGGTCATTTCCAAGGTATATCCCTTCAAGAAGACCTTTATTACCCCCTTGCATAGTCATGGTAGCCCCTAGAGATTTTGCATCTTTTAATGGCCAAAGCCTTCTAACTCTTGCTCACTATGATCCTATCCTAGTTGCAGCCCTTAAAAGTATTCCCTATTACACTAGAGACCAAGCTATAACACCTTATAATCATATCATGGACACATCCAACTTATGCAATATCCATAATGTCACTTAAGATAATATAGCTATTAGGTTGTTACCTACTTCTTTCAAAGGAAAGGCCTTGGATTGGTATAGAGGCCTTACTACTAACTCTATTTAAACATGGGATGAATTAGGGGAAGCCTTGTGTAAAATATTTGAGGACAAAAGTGACCATTTTTCATTTTTATAGCAACTAAATACCATTATAAGATATCCTCATGAAGTCATGCAAGACTTCAACACAAAGTTCCAGAAAACTTGTGATAGAAACCTAGTCATAGTTAGATAAACCACTAAATTTTATTTCCTATATTATCTAAAGGATTTAAATAGTGACATAAATGTTATGATCTAATATATGTGTGGGGATTATACTTATAGATGCATATGAGGTGGTCATTAAGGAAAAACATTATCTAGTTCAAGCTGGCAAACTTAACCTAGACCATTAATACCCTTATTTCCTAAGATTAGACCACCTCCTATTGTTATCCCTCTATTGGATGCCATTATTCCTACATCAATAATTATTGTAATCCCTACATCAAAGTAAGAGAAATATTTTACTAGTGGATCTATTGATTCAATAGAGAAAAATAACTTTCAAGAGCTCAAAAGTATATTTTAGTCCTTGGGGAATGAGCTAGGAAATGTCAAAAGGCAACAAGACTTTAATAGGCCTTATTAAAGTTCATATCAAACTAAAAATAAGCCTCTCAATCAAACAAGCCTCCATATAAGGGGAAGCACCAAGGTCAGGGCCAAGATCAAAACCAAGGACAAGCGCAACATGGCTACAATAGGTAGAATAACTTCAATCCTAATGTTGATAGTACTTCCAACTCATTGGTCCCAATTTAAAATAATGTGTCTCAATAAGTGGAATGTACCATGCCTTAGAACCAGAGCTTTGGTCAACATATTATCCCAAATATTTACCTTAACCAAGAGTTCAATGATTAATGGTAGTAAGTTACTAATTTTGGATATAACCAAGCTCTCATGGCCTAAAATATAGATGTACCTATGATGAACAAACTATAAGAGCCTCTATAAGGTCAAGGGTCTGATTAGGGACCAAATCAGTCAGATGTTATAGTGATTAACTATGAATCAGAAGAGTGATACGCATCCAACTAGTAGGCTAGTTCTATACAGTCCTATGTTCTTGTGATGTTGAACACATGATTTAAAACAAGGAACATGGATGGTAGCTGATAAGCAATCAAAGAGCTTCCCACCCTTACTCCTTCATTGACAAATATGAGTGAACCTACTATCACTCCAAAGGTTTTAGTAGCTCCAAAAAATTAGAGTCAAATTAATCTTTTTGTACCCCGAGGCTCATAAGTTCAACAAATAATAGTGGTGGGTCCCAAAGCAAAAGCAAAGGTTGGTGGTTCACCTATCAACATTATTGAACAAATGAAAAATTCAAATATGATTGTGCCCATGTGGGATATGCTCTCCATGATTGGCTAGGTAGACATCCTTCAAGGACTATCAAAGATCAATGGTACAGAGAAGCCACCAAGCAAAGTGAATGAAGTTCTTAAAAATGTAGCTAAAGGGCCAAATTAAGGGAAATTATGTAAAGCATTGAAGCCTCCTCCATTTTATATTTTAGTAATCCTTGGAAATTCTTTGGTGCATAATTGTCTAGTTGACAATGGGGCTAGTACCTTAGTGATTCCAAAGTCCATAGTTGATCAGCTTGGTCTAAAATATGAGCCTTAGTCCAAAAGAGTGTTACAACTTGATGGTTATTCTCCTAAACCATATAGCATTATCAAGGACCTCAGTATGACCCTACAAGCTTATCTCAGTGTCTTGATGGCCCAAGATGTATTGATCTTTGATGTGCCTCCTCATTTTGTGTTATGCTTATTTAGAAAGTTCATAACAAATATAGGAGGATATCTTGTAGTAGACTGGTACTATATGGTATTCAAGACAAGTTATGGGGATAAAATGTTAATCAAAGATGATCCCATTGCATAATTTTGTATAGATCCCTATGGACCAGATAATGTTGACATAAAAGGCACCATCATTGATGAGGATGAATTTTCAATGGGGTAAGATTTTAATACTCATCTAGAAGAGGTACCAAACATGTTCCTAGATGAGCTATGGAATGATAAATAGTTGGTTGACCCCTTAGAACGTGTTGAAGAAAGGGACTCAGGTGTCTTCTTTTTGCATGAAGAAAACTAGCCTATACCATCCGTCATGAGTCCTCAAGAAGATCCTAGTGGTCTATGGAGGTTTTTTTAATATGGCTTAAGGATCAAGCACAAGGTGGGTTAGGTGTCATGATGATATGCCCTTCAAATGATAAGTAATTCTCTTCATATAGGTTCCAATTCATCTACTCCTAAAATGTGAAAGAATATGAAGGTCTCATCCATGGCCTTTAATGGGATAATAAGATAAATATTGAGCAATTACAAGTCTATGGGGACATCAAATTGGTTATACACCAAGTTAGAGGTCAAAATGCCACTAAGAACCCTTTAGTGAAGTCCTAAAAACATAGAATGTGGGACCTTATTGAGGATTTTGAGATTTTCAACATCCAATCAATTTTGAAAGGCCAAAACCAACATTTTGATAAGTTATTAGTGGTGGGGGTTCATTTTGACATCCCTAATGAATTGAAAAACACTAAAGTTCAACCACATGTTGAAGTGGTAATAATACCATCAGTGTTGGATAATGAATCTCACTAGTAGGTCTTTAAAAATGACAAACAAATTGCATGCTTCTTATAGTAAGAAGCAAAGTTTTCCTCCCTCAACCAAGAAAAATTGTAGCATTAGTATAGGGATCATATTGTTTAATTAAGGTCTACTAATACTTTTAAAGGGACAGTCACCCTACAAGGCCTCTTTCATGAAGGGGACCATATTAGGAAGGATTAATTAGTGATGTTAACTAACGAAGAGAACTATTAAAGAGTTCTTATCTTTGAAGACAAGCTCTTTAATCTTAGAAAGGTAAATACTAAATCTGAAATGAATACTTTCATAGAGCTATATAAGGAATATGCATATATTTTTTCTTATAAATATAGTGACCTAAAGTGTTTTGATCCTAATCTATCCCAACACATAATATAGCTAGAGGCTAATGCCAAGCCTATTAGGTAGAAATAGAGTCCCATAAATCCCAAGATTAAAGAGATCATGAGGAAGGAGTTGACCAAGCTTGTTGAATCTACGATCATCTTCCCAATTAAAAACCCTCCTCATGGCTAGCTAAGATAGTACCCATCAAAAAGAAGAGTGGGGAGATCATGTTATGTGTGGACTTCAAGGATCTTAATAGGGTCTCATTGAAGTATCATTACCCTCTACTATCCATAGAGAAACTCATACAAGTAGTTACTAGTTCAAAATGCTTCTCTCTCTTAGATAAATATTCAAGTTATAACCAAATGCTAGTGAGATAAGAGGACCAATACAAGACTATCTTCCCCACCAAATAGAGGGCATTTGCTTATCAAAATATGCCTTTTGAATTATCTAATGTTGGGGCAACCTTTTAAAGAGTGATGATCTAGAGGTCAATTCAAAAAAGGTCCCAGATCATACCAAATCTTGTACCATTATGAATATCTCAGCAATAGCTTTTTGATGGTATGTAGAACTTTAAAAACAAAGCTCGTATGCTCCTTGTGTAGTTGGTCAAATTTCCAGTGAAAGCCTATCAATAGGTGGTAAGAGATGGTCAAACTAAAAAAATTGAACATCATGGAATATTTACAAATTAGTTCGATTGTGTAGGTTTCATTGAAATCTTCTTAATCATATTTTATGGTTTGAAAAATAGAGTCCATATGTGCAAGTTATGACCATTCAAAGTTATGGTCAAACCCGATGATGAGGGAATAAAGTGAAGTGGCAATATGATTCAACCCAAGTCTTTAATAATTGGGGATAAACATATTCTATCATATATTAGGGAATAATAATCACCCCATAATTTTAATTGTAATGGGATAATATAAATCCCACAAAAAAGGGTGGAGATAATTATTATTAAAAAAGGGGATAATGTTAAATCCCACCAATAATGGTCTCAGGATAATTATGAATATTATTTAAAATTAGAAAGGATAATAATCCAAGCCCACCTTTTGTGGACCCATGAACCTATATAAAGGGTCTGGAGGGATCATTTTAAATCACAATCAAAATGTGAAAACAACACACAATACTTGAGAATAATCAAGTAGAGCCAAGAGCCAAAGAGCCAAGAATTGAAGATCCAAGATCTAAGAGCCAAATCCTGGTGTTAAGAGTGAAGAGCTAGAGCTGATAGCTAAAGCCAACATTAAGAGCTGAGAGCCAGAGCTAGAACCAGTTGCTAGAACCAGAGCTAGTGGCATCAAAACATTTATTTACAGATTGAGAACCCCTAATGGGTATAAGGTGATGTATAAAGAAATTTTGCATCAATAATCGATCAGTTCTACCTTTAAACAAGACCTAGAGATGTAGCCTAGATCAGGTGAACTCCATTAACAATTATGGTATTTGTGTTTCAATTATTTGCAATTCCATTCTTTTCATAGATTTGATTCAATTATTCAAATGTGGATGCAAGTTCTAATCAAACACAACACTTAATAAAAATCAATTAAATGGATAGTGATCATTTTAAGGTGTAATTAGAAGGAATGAATACATAGATATTCATATTTATATTTAATCCAATTTTTAAACACTTTAAATTAATTTTGATCATTTATTTAAAGCCATTATTTAGTATCCATTATAAACTAAAAGTGAACTTAAAGGGTTTGAAAGGGGTTTATGAATCAAGTGATGGACATAGCCTTCTAAGGATTGTTAAATAAAATGGTGTTGATATACTTTATTGACATTACAATCTTCTCTAAGAAAGCTAATGAGCACATGGACCATTTGAGGTTGATATTCAAAAGATGCAAAGAGTATGGGATCTCTTTAAATCCCAAAAATGTGTGTTCTTTGTATATGAAGGCAAACTATTGGGTTATATTGTTTCAAAATATGGATTATCCATTGAACCTGGTAGATTAAATGTTATCATAGCCTTATCCTTGCCAAATCATAAAAAGGGGATCTAGAGATTCCTTGGGAAGATCAACTTTGTGAGAAGGTTCATACCTAGTTTTTCAAACATGTTCAAACCTATCACCACCATGCGGAAGAAGATCCAAGTGTTTTTTTGGTTTGATGAATGCAAAGTAGATTTTAAATCCATCAATTAGGCCATCACCTAAACACCCTCACTCTTGAATCTTAATTTCTCCCAATACTGGATCTTGTATACCTTTTCTAACATCGACAACATATCAACTTTGTTGATGCAAAAGATTAGTGAATTAATGGAGTAACCAATTGCCTTTTTTAGTTAAGGGATAGAAGGATATGAGGTGAGGCATAATTTCATTTAGAATTAAGTTATTTAATCCTTGAGAATCCTCAAGAGGCTTAGGCTCATGTTCTCCAACAATTGGATCCACCTTATGGTATCTCATCCTAGAGTTAGGTATTTCTTCTTTAACATATATTTAAATGAGAAGAGAGAAGGTTGGATTACAAAGGCCATGGAACATGACATCTATATGAAGGTCACAAAGTTATTTAAGGGAAAGGGATTATGTGAACACATGGTGAATGACATCCAAAAAGACAAGGAGGCTATTTTGGTTACCCAAAAAAATTCATAAGCAGTTACACCTCCACTTCAAGAGAGCTAGCTCCAAGATATGGCTCAATTCTTAGAAATAAGAAAATGAACCCAAGGTTTGGATAGATCCAAAATAAGGTATTTCAAGCTTTATTCTATACCTTATGCATTATTTTATGGTGTATTTTTATAAAGGACCTCAATGGGGTACTCCTTAGATGTATAGATGATGACGAGGTAACCAAAATCTTGGAGCAGTTCTATGATAAACATGTAAGAGTTCATTTTACACCTAAAACAACCATAGAAAAGGTGATGAGGTCTGGTTATTACTATCTCAACCTTTTGAAATATTCTCTTTCATGGATTATAAAATTCCATAAGTTTCCCCTCTTTATAAGAAAGCAAAAACTAGTGGCCCTTCCACCCAATCCTATTCAATTAGAGAAATGCTTCATGAAATGGGGGTTAGACTTCATAGGGTGATCAATCCACCATCAAGTGTAGGGAATGAATGGCTGCTCACTGTAATTGAAAATTTCAATAGGTGGGTTAAATCCATTTTTTTGAAGGAATATAGTAAATGTCTAGTCTTGGATTTCTATGACAGCCTTAAAACTATGTTTGATGTCCTAACCACCATAATTTGTGATAATGGATTGGAATTCCTTGGTATAAAGATGAGTGAGTGGGATATAAAGATAGGAATCTACCTCAAAACCTATTCTAACAACTATACTCAAGGAAATGGATAAGTAGAGTCCATGAAAAATAATTTGTTGAGGATCATCAGAAGGACAATAGAAGAAAATTAGAAAACATTTCACACCAAGCTAAAGACAAACTTATGGGATGATATAGTGACTCCTAAAATTTCCATTTGAAATTATCCATATGTTCTTGTGTATGAAATGAAATGCATATCTCATTTTATATTCCTACAATATAATTATCCCATTATCTTGAGTTAATGGAGGATGATCCCATGAATGTGAGGATTATAGAATTCATGGAGTTAGAAGAAACCAGGAACCTCGCTATGAAAACTTTGGAATCACATCAATCTTAAGTAAAAAAGGCCTTTGAAAAAATTTATATAATGAGGAGATTCAAGGAAGGGGATATATTCCAAAAATGAGACTCAAATAAGGACAAACTAAGCAACCATACCAAGTTTGAGAGCTTGTGGAGTGGTCCTTATTTGATTTATAGATGCAAAGAACACAATGTTTTTCATCTTACCCAACTAGATGGAGGGGTATTACCCATAAAAATTAATAGAATTAATATAAATCCCTATTATTTAATAACATTACATCCATTGTAACATATTATACATGTTAGAATAGCTTTATGCTTTCTTGTAAGTGCCTTATGCACATTTCTATTTTGTTATATCATTTTCTTTTTCAAAGTGCCTCAGGCATTTTTTTTCTTTTGATCCTTGTTGATTCATAATTTGTAAACCCATTTTGAAAACTTAAAGTTTAATTTTAGTTTATAATGGATACTAAATAATGGATTTAAATAAATGATAAAAACCAATTTAAGTGTTTAACAATTGGATTAAAACTAAATATGAATATTTTTGTATTCATTCCTTCCAATTACACCTTCAAATGATCACTATCCATTTAATTGATTTATGTTAAATGTTGTGTTTGATTAAAAATTGCATCCACATTTTAATAATTGAATCAAATATATGAAACGAATGGAATTTCAAATAATTGAAACACAAATACCATAATTGTTAACAAAGTTCACCTGATTTGGGCTATGTCTCTAGGTCATACTCAAAGGTAGAATTGATTGATTATTGATGCAAAATTTCATTATACATCACCTTATCCCGAATATGGGTTATTAATATATAAATAAATGTTTTGATGATACTATATCTGGTTCTAGGAACTATTTCTAACTTTGGCTCTTAGTTCTCAATGTTTGCTCTGGCTCTGGCTCTTAGCTCTCAACTCTTGGCTCTTGGCTCTAGGCTATAGCTCTTGGCTCTTATTGATTATTCTCAAGTCTTGTGTGTTGTTTTTAAAACTTTGATTGTGATTTAAAATAACCCCTCTAGACGTCTTATATAGGTTCATGGGTCCACAAAAAGTGGGCTTGGATGATTATCCTTTCCAATTTTAAATAATATTCATAATTATCCTAAGACCATTATTTTTGGGATTTAACATTATCCCCTTTTTTAATAATAATTATCTCTACCCTTTTTTTTGGGATTTATATTATCCCATTAGAATTAAAATTATGGGGTGATTATTATTTCCCAATATATGATAGAATATGTTTATCCCAAAATATTAAAGACTTCGGTGGAATCATATTGCCACTTCACTTTATTGCCACATCATCAAGTTTGACCATAACTTTGACTAGTCATAGCTTGCACATATAGACTCTATTTTTTGAACCATAAAATATGTCAAAAATATTTAAATGATATATACATGATGGAACTAATTTGAAAACATTCCATGATGTTCAATTTTTTTTAGTTTGACCAGCTTTGACCACCTATTGAGTTGTTTTGTTTGAAACTTTAACCAACTACACAAGGAACATACAAGTTTTGTTTTTGAAGTTACACATACCATCAAAAAGGTCTTGATGGGATCTTCATAATGGTAAAATATTTAGTATGATCTGGGTCCTTTTCTAAATTGACCTCTATATCACTTCAAGAGAGGTTCAACTTAGTTATAGAGGTTAATTACTCTATGCCTAATGGACTAGATAAGGCAAATAATATGGGTTCTCAATGCATAACAAGCATGCTTCCCTATGAGTCACCAAATATGTTGGCCATTTTCTTGGCCCACATGCCAAACTTGCCTAAATAAAGTGTAGTTTCCTAAGGATCAGGTATGGGGTAAGGATTGGACATGATTTTTTGATGAAATTAATGGACTAAAGGGATATTACATAGTTTAAGGATTTTGAAACACTTTGAGCTTGTTGAAAAGTGTATCTTACCAATTTATAAGGGATAGGTCTATAGTTGTAAAGAGAAGGTATCTTAACATATTTTCATGATGTCTGAGCCTTTAAAGATCAAGCTATAGCTCAAGCCTAGTTAAGTAAATCCTTACTTGGGAAATATTTTGGGCTTTTCTTCCACTAAGTTCTTTTTTTTTCTGACCTTTTATTTGGTTGCATTATTTCTTTTGAAAGATTTGTTTCCAGTCTTTTAGGCCAAGTGTTGGGAATTTTTTCAAATATTTTTTCTAAAATAAAAAGCCCAAAAGATCATCTCTCATAAATTGTACCAAACAAAAATTCCAAAGGGTCTTTTCCTTTGGGAAAGTGGTTTGATACAAAGTTCTCGAAGGGCACTTTCTCAAGAAAAGTGTCATATGCACTTTTTAAAAAGGATATATTTCCAAGAAAAGTGGCCAAAAAAATTTACCTAAAGGGTATTTTCTTGGCAAAGTGTCCCAAATAGTTTTTTTGAAGGGTAATTTTCTTCACCAAAAGGTCCAATATAATTTTCTCGAAAGACAGTTTCTCAAGAAATGGTCTAGTTTAAGGTTTTTGAAGGGTCTTTTCCTTTTGGGAAAGGGTCCAATTAATAAGTTCTAAGGGGACTTTACAAAGGGAAAAAGGACCATTCTAAAGACACATTTCCTTTAAGAAATGTTTTTGGGACAATTCTCCTGAAGGTCAATTTCTTTCAAAGCTTTTGTCTTGAAGCAAAAGACAAAGGTAGAATTCTTTCAAACATTTTGTTTAAAAGAATTTCTGAAATCAAAGTAAGGAAAAAAATTCATTTAGTGGAATTGGTCAAGACACCAAGCCTAAATACAAGGTTTTAAATGGAAGGAGTCTAGTGTCTCAATTTTTTCTCAAAGCCTTTTAAGACACTTTGGGTTCACTTAAATTACAAATTACCATTTTTTAAAGACAAGATTGAATTTTCATAGCCCCATGGGATGCCAAAAATGATTGGAATTGACTAGAAGTTAATGGGAACATTTTGGTTCTTCATTATGTTCTTTAAGACACTTAGGTTTGGTAACAAAAATATTGAATAGGTAGTTTGATGCACTCATATCTTGCACATGTGAACAAGTCAAGGAGAATTGGCCATATGGGTTTGTTCAAATTTGTGCCTAGATCATATTTTCTAGGTTTTAGGTCCTCCAAAAAATCATTTAAAAAGTTATATAAATCCAAATTTGGCCTCTCATCCATATTTTGCATGTTTTTCCATACATAGCCATTTTCAAGAAGTTTTAGTAAGTCAAGTGAGCATATTCACAAGTTGTATCTTGCACGTGAAAAAATTGTAGGCAAAATTAGTCACATGGGTTTATTAATTTTTGTCCCTAGTTTTTACATGCTATGTTTTTGGTCATTTTCCCAAGCACAAAATAAGTTATACATGAGAAAAGTTGGCCCTCAATCAGATTTTTCTAAGTTTCCATACTTAGCCATTTTTGAGCTGAGATGTCACACATGATCAAATAGACAAGTCAAATTAGGCATTCAATATCTTCACCTAAAAGGCTCCTAATACTAGTAGATAAAATGGGTTTATCCCTTTTGGTAAGAAGAACATATCCTAGAATTTTAGTGTTTCCATGATTATCATGCTTCAAGATCTAAACCTTAAAAGTTGGTCAAAAACATAAGACATTCACATGAATGTCAAAATAGAGCTTGAGGAAAAATCCATATGTGCTTAAATTTTATGGTCCATGGGACATCATTCTCATTTTGTGGGATGACAAATGATAGTTGGTGAGATGTCAAACTTAAAGATAGAGAAATACAAATCCTCATTGAGCTTAAATTTGATGGTTTTGCAACCATCAATTATGATCACATAAAAATCATTCTATGGGAGTGAGGATGTCAATTTTAGGATCACAAATTAGCCATTGGCTTTTAAATTGTGGGTCCTACTTAATCAACTATTGGTATTTGATCAAGCATTCAAATCTAATGGTGAGTGGTGGTCAAAGAGTCAGTGAATCTCAGGGTTGAATGTGTGAATGACAAGTGTCAAAGATGAATTTAACTAGTAAAGGATTTATGGTTCTAGGGAATTTATACCAATTGAAATCGATGAAGTGAGATGGTCAATGTGTTAATGAGCTTAGTTAGATTTTGAGGGCTAATTAAAATAAAGGTGAGCCTGAATGACATTGACAGAGGTCAAGGGGTCAATTTTTTTATCAAAGCAAGAAATTATATATATATATATATATATATATATATATATTCAATTTCAAATATGATTAGAGTTGGACCAAAATGCATAAATAGGCACCAAGCATTGTCAGCAGGGTTTTACAAAGATAGATTAGGTTTTTGAGGCCTAATATAGACCAAATATCAAGTAGAGTATGGATAAAAATAATAAAACCAATGACCTTAGATTGGATTTTTGTCTATAAGATATACCTATGATCTAGATATTAAAGTGGAGTAGACAAGTAACTAATGAAAAGGGTTTTTTACCTTAAGCATGGCCATAGTCTCAACAAATAGCCACCTAAAAAGCATGAAGCCATGATTCGGTCAGACCCATGAGTATAAGGTTTTTTTTCCTAAAATGAGATAAAAAATGAAGGATCAAATAAAATTTCCATTGATGGGAACTATAGTTAGGAGTATTCTAATGCATCCTCATAAACCATGGGGACTTTCTCACTCAACAAGCCATGGGATGTGTTATGATTGATAAAGAAGTGATAGGGTTTTCATTGTCTAAAATTTAAAGGTGGTAGATCAAGTTCAATTAATGAACCAAGATAAGTTCTCTTTTTCTAATAACATTCTCAAACATCCTTTTATTTTGGTCTCTCTTCTCCTATATATCCTAGTCTCATTCCTATTAAAAGGGTTCTTAGCTTTTAGAATTTAGCATTTTATTTTCTGAGATAAGGATACTTATCGTGACACTTGAAGAGTGTGTTTTTTTATAAGATTAAACCCTATCAAAATATTATAATAAATACCTTTTTAATTATTAGGATCAGCTCTTTCCCTGCCTATTATCTTTAATCATTGTTTATCATGCTTGTGTATGGTAAAACTGTGAAGGAGATTCTTCCTAGTTTGATATCCTTCTTCTTACCTATTTGAAGGTGTTTTCAAATTAACTTGTAGGTCTATAAAAGTGTTCCATTTTTGACTTATTCTATGAAATAATTATGCAACTAGTGATATTGTGAGATCGATTAATCCATAGTTGTCTTTTACTGATGTAGTGCATTTTCAAGCTTATATGAGTGTCCATTTATCTTTGGTGCATCACCCTTATAGATTTCTTAGGAGCCTTAAACCATATTTATAACCCTTTTCCATGTGAAGAATTATTTTATCATTAGTATTAGGTGATCATCAAGAGGAATCTGACCTTCTCTAGAGGTTTAGCCCCAACATAGGCTACCCATAGCTTGGGGTTTTCCCAATATTATAGCGTAGTTGGAGAGAGCATAAATAACCCTCTACAAGGGTGAAAATTAAGTCTATAATAGGAATAATATTTGAATATTACATTAAATATGATTTTGGATCACCCTCATTATTATATTTTATCATTTTATAATATTTGGAGGGATCATTGTTTATGGGGAATGTATACTAATAATAATTATTTGTGAAACTCAGACATATGTGTAATGTATATGATATTATTTCCATAACATGTATCTAATGTTTCCCTAAAAGCAAATTGTAATGTAAATGGTTAGGCATGACCTAGAATAGTGTATATAATGTCTTGGGTCCTAATTTCAAATCCAAAGAGATTGATCCATGTACCTAATATGGAATGTTATAAAATGCTCTTTGGATTTGATTCCATTTTTTAATAGTATCAATATTGACACCCAATTTTACTAATAAATTTGTGTTTTAAATATTCATTCCTAATCCATTATTTACCAACACATGTTTAACTACTTTACTTTTACTTTGAACCCAAATGAATAGTGGGATATTTTGGTCTATTGTATGTTTGGTAGGTAAGCATTCCTTTTCAAATGAAACTAATTATTTTTTATCATTTTATGCATTCATAATATATGTAAAGTATGTTAATTATGTATCATTTTTGAGAGTTATCTCACACAATACCTCATATAAGGTGCCCTTATAAACAAATGATATCTTTAATAATTCAATGATAAAAATATTAGTGTGGTGTTTTTAAGTTGATCAATGATATACCACCATTTGGTGTGAGTGGATGGTATTATTGGAGGTAGAGGGGGATGAAAAAGAACATTTTTACTACCTCTATTTTTCCATGAATGATGCTTTAACCAACTTCTTCTAGTACTAACAATGTAAAATGAAAAATATAATATAATCCTTGGGTTAATGATGATAGTCCAACCTTGAAGTCTAAGAGGAGGATGAATGAAAGGATTCATGAATTCCATTTGGTGCGTAGTAATATTATTAAGTAACTAAGATTTAATATTACAACAATATAAATTAAATAAGGTTAAATATTATTCATGATTAGTTTCAACCTTATAGTGTACAAAGATTTTATCCATAAAATTACATGTTATTATTGGTTTTAACTATTAAATGAAAACAAGATGTACTTATTACATCAAGCCTTCTCTTAAAATTAAAACTATGTATATCCATTTTATCCACATGTAATTTGTGATTTGGGTAAAACCAAAAATTAGCTCTAAAAATTAAAACCGAAGGCATAAATTTGAAGTCATAGAAAGAAGGATGAAACCCAAAGGGAAACTTAGGGTTTTATAATTTTTATACGTTATATGGGTTCACCAATATGTTCTACCTTATTTTTTATTACTGTGAACTTAAGAAGATAAAAATAAGGATTGATTCAAATTATATGATGTATTTTTTAAATCGATGGTAAAGAGGAATTTTATAATTACGGAATTGATCTTATAGAAGGAAAAAATAGACAAGGCTTAAAAATAAAATATAACCATGAAGGTCTTCTTCCATATATTAAAAGTTACATTAAAAAATCACCATGACACACAAAAAATAAAAATAAATAAATTTAAATAACAATTTAAAAAATGAGGACACCTTAGTATTTATAGCTTCCCCCTCTTCCCAATTGAAAATCACTCTTTTCAAGTCCTTGTCCATTTGTTTAAAGAGTTGGGGATATTAACCAATTTATTTGGAAATCATAATGTCCTTACCCTTATTGTTTAAACTAGTCTCCTCCTTATCCACCCTACCCCTAAAATGCCTAAGAGTATCCATAATCTAAATGTTATTATTCATAACATATATACTAACACTAACCAAAATATTTAAATTTTAATTTAATTTTTCAATTTGTTTCTCGATAATTCACACTTTATCTTTGAGTCTCCTTACTTAAATCTTCATATCAATTTATTATTATTTCTTCCCAAGAATGTTGCTTTCTTAACTTAAATCGTAACCTAATCTTTCAAATGAGAATGATCCCTAATAAACTCTCTTAATAAGTCATTTTAAAGACCTGATTCCTCCTTGAGCTATTTGATCTTGCTATAATTTTTAAGGTTCTCCACCACATTTTAAAATTCATCATTCAACGTATGCTTACCATTGCCTTCTCATCTGAAAATGTAAAATTATGTCTCCCTCATTTTTGAGAAGGTGTAAACCTTCCAAAACATAAATTGTATTACAATAGCATATGAATATGAATATAAAAAGAAAAATATGATTTGATGAATATCACTTGATATAAATGTAAAATACTAAATGATTAAGACACTTATCAATTTACTATAGTTTTAAGGTCTGAGATATAATGCAACTGATAGAAAGGGTTAGAATCAGATCAAGATTCAATCAGATCAAGATTCACTTAGATTAAGAATTTAGTATATGGATGCATGTAGACAAAATAATTAGTCTATAAATGATTTCCTAACCCTATATTATATGTGGATAATACTGGGATAGATAAGATTAAGAATGTAAAAATGAATAGGCACCAAGGTTATAAACAGATCTATAACAACCCAATTCATTATAGAACTTAGATATAACATATACTAAATTTATTATACATATGCTAAAAGTGGGACGTAAAACTATGATATATATTGAAATTATAATTAAATAAGATACGTCCTTAGTTGTGATGTTAATAAAAATATAGATATGGATCAATTAGGAAGCAAACCAAAGGAATATTCTAAAACAATCACTAAATTTTGGATTTTGTGCCTTTATAGCCACAAACACTTATGTCAACCTAGGATGGTTAGATTGTTACTAGTGTCTAGGATGGATGTTGGTGTCATAAACAAAATACATACTAAAATATGATGTTACCACCTATATGCTTATGGGTTTTTCATCACCTTCACTTTGATGAATTCAAATTTGGGTCATAGACTATCATTTTTTATCAAATAGAAAAACCCTAGTTTTCATCCTCATAGTGGTTATAAGAAAAAATGGGTTTGTATGCACACACTATCAATATATAACAAATTAAATATTATGAATGAGTGATACCTAATAGACAATAATATGAAAATGGACTCATATTTATGTAGTTCTCCCCTATATGTTGGCTTATGTGTGAATCATCTAATGAGTGAAAAACAAGTATAACAATGACCTAGCCTATAAATTAGCCAATATAATTTTTTTAATACTCATTCAATAATTAAAACATGTATATATGTTTTACCTATGAATAATAGATAAGTAGAATAAAATAGGGAATCTTTCTTCACTTGAATGTTTTTGGTAAGTTTCCTAATAAGTAGGTAAGAAGTTTTTAGGTGAGGAATGAATGAGGGTTGATCTTGTATTTATACCAATCCATTTGGAGAATATATCATATAATATCACTTATGATAACCATTAGGATATGTTTCATTTTAAAACTATATGAATTTTATGGCATTGGTCACTTTGTGTTGGAGTAGGACACCTATGTTGACATAGGTGTCTGTTTTATACACCAGTGTCCAAGGAATAGGAAAATATGTATAGAATCGTAAATTGTATAAGTGTAAGATAAGTTGGTTTTAATTATTATAGGTAGGATAGAAGGCCTAGGTTATAAAAATAATATAGTTCATGCTTAGAGATAGGCCAAGGGGCATAAGAGAGAGAAAATGTAAGACTTGTAGAAGTAGGAAATGTTTAGAATTGAGAGAAAAAACAAGGTTTGAGTTTGCCAAGTTTAAGAGACTAAGGTGATATAAAATTAAAAAATAGTGTCTACATTACACCCTTTAATATATTAATAAATTTTACATTTTAAAGGAAATGAATGCATATTTGGGTATGTATGACACACCTTGTCTTGACTTGATCCCACTTGAGTGTTTTACTGGTGACTGACCTACAATCAAGAGCATGTTATAATAGATAATCATTAAATATAATATGAAATTAAAAGTATTTAAATGATTTAAATTTAAAAATAAAAAGGTTTAGGAGTACACTTATGTATCGATGAAACCATCTTACCTTTTGGAAATTTCATTTGAAAGATGTATCACTATGAATCATTGAAACTAAGATTAAGACAAATGTATAAATATAAAAAGTGTGTATATTTAAGGAGATAGAAATATATAGAGATATAGGATGGAATATGCCCCCAAAATTTGAGAAAAAAAGAATTTCCACTCGGTAGTTGAGACTAACTCAACTATGCAACCCAATCATACTTATAACCTAGCAAGTGTGAGTGAACCACATCATCTCACATTATTAAGCTAGTGAGGATAGATGATACAATTAATTCCAAAATACAAACTTAGAAAGATTGAGTGATTTTATCACCTCAACCATACCAAAAATTAAACCAACTACTATAGTAGATTGGATCAATATATTTTGTAAAATTACAACCTAGTGGGTGGTGTTAGAATCTAAAATTGATTTTGATTTTACAATATTAGGTGCACATTTCATATCATATGCACCTTAAATATTTCTCATTATTAAACTATGTGTAATAATGGTACTATTGACAAAATTTTGACCCCATGTCAAAATTTGGTCACCCTTATAGGTTTAAACTTTGTAGAGGTGTATAATGTTTATCAAGGTTTTGTCATGGTTTCAAGTGGTCTTAAATAGTCTTATATGGTCATATGTGTCATTTTTTAGCATTATATAATTTATAGTGTTATGTTCACTTGTTTAGTCCTATATTCAAGTACAAGGTCTTATATATTCAAACTTGGTCAAAGGTCTAATATAGTCTAGGTTCATTAATAAAGGTTATCTAAATCTCATTTAATACCATAATATCATGATCTAACCTTTATTTAGATTTCACTTGCAAAAAAACATAGTTTTTCCCATGAAGATGAGTTTGGTATTCCACCTCAAGGATATAACATTTTAGGAGGATTCCAAACACCCCTAGTGTCAAAAAATCCAGATATGGTTCAATAATAGTTAGATTCTGATATAACCTATAGTTAAATGCCTAATATTGGTAAAAGGACACTTTTCAAGAACTTTTATGGCCTTTCAAGATCAATTTTAAATTTAAAATGGTTTATAAGTGTCCCTTTAGATGCCTAAAATCATTTTATAGCTGTGGACCAAGTTTCAAGTAAAACTAACACTCAAGACACCTTTTCTCCTCCATCACTACCTTTACAAGCTCAGGAAGGCAAATTTGCATTGAATGGTACAACTAAGAGAGAGAGTTAGGAAATGAAACTTTGGAAATTGTAATGGGTCAAAATAATTTTTAAATTAGTGGCATTGGTTTTCAAATTGATGATATCTTATTAATGAATGATCATTAAGAGTGATAGCAAATCACTATGGCCTATTCATCTGAGAGGGGTCTATTATTGCACCTATTATGTAGCTCAAAAAATATATGTCAATGAATGATTTTAATGATAGTTTTCATAGTTATTCAATCTCCCTTTCATGGTGATTTCATCATCCAACTCATCTATATGAGGTTCTTTCAAATGAAGTAAGATTGTCTTAGTGTACACGTTATTCTAGTGGGTTTTACTACAAGTCTCTATTTTATATTCATGATAGTGATTATAAAAGGTTTATAATTATTCATTGTTCATGGAAAATCCCTTAGTTTCATATATTCGTTATTATTTTGTATCAGATATGTTTTGGTCTATCTTCAAATGTGATTCTCTTTAGGAACATGTTTTGTGCTTGAATAGTCTACTGGAGGTTTGAATGAAATTTTGTCTTAAAAACTAGTAATATATCATAGTGTGAAGTTATTTTATCACATTACACATATTGAAGAATGAGAGATTCAAGATGGTAGTTTAATGCACCTTCAAATAAGATCTAGTTATTTCCTTCATATGCATATTATATGAACTATAAGATTAGCTTGAAGATGCCTTAAGTCATGGAAAGAGACTTAATACACTTATACAAGTATTATATAATATTTAATACCATAATACCTTTACCAAAGAGATTCCAATTGGATAGAATGCTCTAATTCATAACTCACATGGCTTATGCATATAAATACTATATATTCAATCTATATAGGACTATAAGGTGATATTTAGGTGATGGGAAGTATGGTCATGAACATTTGTATACCATTAAAGAATTTTCTCAAAGGTATGAAATTGATTGATAAAATAGATAGGTTTAGATACATAAGAGTTAGTTTTGTAACCCTAAACTATCCAATAATGATCTACAAGACTCAAGCCTACAGGTGTTCATTTGGACCAAGATCAACATCATCAATTCAACATAAGTGAACTTCAAGGCCAAAGGTTAAACTAAAATATAGATGCATACAATGTTACAAACCCTTAAATAACATATAATTCATTTGTAATAGTCAAAGGAGTCAAGTAAAAACTAAATACATAGTCTAAGGAGCATTTATAGGTACCCTATATGGACTATATATGGGAGTAAGTGAGAAGTGACTTGAGAAGGTGAAAAAATGTGTTAGTAGACATTGTTATATAATTAAAATGGATACTAATCTGGTTTTTACCTTTTAAAAACATTATTGCAATGGACAATAGTTTAAGTTCTAAACCTCCACATACTCATGAGCCCTATAAAGACATATACAAGTGACTTATGGATCAAACTAGTCTCAAGCGTAAGTAAAGGGTAGAGTAGGTGTTTGAAAATTATTTGATAAAATTGAAACTCCATCAAAGTTCTCTAAATATTGAATATTTATTGATGTGGGAAATGAAGTCTCAAATTCCAAATCACACAGTCAATAATCTTAAGGACACCTACAGGTTTGTACAATATTGTGTATAAGTGAGAAAAGATAAGTGGTTTGAAGTGATGGAAAAGGATTATGAAGAGAAAATAAACCTAATTTTATAATTTAAATAATTTATGTATAATTTTAAGGTTATCTTTGGGAGATATGACGTCCCAAAATATAGAGAAGGCAATCATGGTCTCTTAGAAGTCACCTACAGGTGGAAAATGAAGTAAATTGGTATTAAACATGGGAAAGAGACATAGCATTTATGAGAGAATTTTTAAATAAAATTTTAACTTAAAATAATTTTAAAGAATTAAATATTATGTTGAGATATAATTGAATACCTAAAACCAAGGCACATAGTCTTAGCCCCAAAAAAGCACCTACAAGTAGATGATAATGTGTTAGTGCTAAGCTTAAAAAAGAATAGAAGTGCTTGAAGATGTTTTTAACTCAATTAAGATTTAAATAAATATCAATAAATATTATAAGTTTATGTATGACAAGGGTAAGGTCTCAAACCCAGAGGCTATAGTCAAACCCTAAAGATCATATATAGGTTACTAGTAAGACAAGTTGGTCCTAAGCCTAAGTGAGAACAAATATAATATGGGAGATATGAGGTTTACATAAATTAAAATAAAGTTTAATAAGGTTTATTTATAATAATTTAACATGAGGGTATTGAACAAACTGAAATATAATCCTTAAACATAATCTAAAACCTAATGAAGCCTAATTCTCACATAGTCACTAGTAGGCTACAACTAGTTTTGAGAAATTATTGTTTTGAGGGCTCTAGAAGCATGATCAGGGTTTGAAAATTGGTAAAAATGGTGTTTCTTAGTTGAGTAATACATAAATTGTATCCTTGAGGTTAAAAAAATAGTGTAGATACCCATTATTTTGTCTTAGACCTTACCTACTCCTTTGGCAAAGGGCAACCATGAGACTAAGAGAATATTTAGACTCAAAGGCATAAAAAATTCATTATAGACTTCATGAATATGATTGAGGTAAGTAAATATTCATGGAAATATGTATCCATATAATCTCAAGTGGAAACACATCTTATTTTCCACACAAATGCCCTTGAGGGCTATCAAGAAGGTGAGAAGTTATAGACCCCAAGTGCCTTGGCCAGTGCACCATGATCATACAGAGGGGTAAAAATTACTTATATAACATTTATAATAATTTAAAATTATTTTAAAAATGTGTTTAACCCTCTTAGAGTAGTAATAATGACTTTTGAGACCCAAAATCCAATATAGACCTATCACACGCTCAAGAAACATTAAACAAACCATTCGAGGAGCAAATATAGATGCTCATACCATATCCCAAATTTTTCATTTGGGTATGATGCATTTTGGATAGTTTAAGGGGTCTATCTATAATTTTTTACAAGTGGAAGGAGGTTATTTAATGATCTATTCTTTCTAAATAATTTTAAGATCCCGAATAGGTCTAAAACCTCTCTTAAACCATGATAGTGACCAATTATGGAAAAAAGAACTCAAATGCATATATAATGACATATTTTTATCTTAAAAAATATTTCATGTTTTTGATGACTTGAATTAGGTTTCTCACATGTACTTTCATGCTGATGTCACTTCTACAGATTTCCACAAATACTCTATTTTTGCATGTTTTTGAATGTTTTATAGGTGTTTAAAGAAGGGGAGAGCTTTCAAATAATGGTATGAGGTATTTTTGGAGTTTTATTAGCCATTAATATCTATAAAAATTCATGGAATATTTTGAATATGATCAAACTAGGTCTATTTTTCAAGGTAGTCTCAAACAATCTCAAATTAAGACTAGGTGAGTTGGCCATTTCTTGGTTTGCATACTTCCACAAGGTCTTAAGACCCCAAAATTGGGTTTTATTCCTTTTTAAAAATAAATTTAATATATAACATGATTAAATTGATGTATAAATATTTCATTCTTGTATTCTTACTACTCAAACATATCTACAAGTGGTTCAACATCAAATTAAGGTTTGGACAACTCCTCGACCATAAAACTTTATGCCTTGGTCGAATTCAATTCTCCAAATATTTTAGCCTACATGATGGTGACTTGAACCTATTTTTAATTTTAAATAGTTCCATAGATGACCTTAATCTCAATCTAATTATTATTTTGAGGAAGGGCTGCCTTACTTGTTCAAACTCTTGGATTATGACATGGAACTATTACCACAAATCATCTTCTTCTTCATGAATATCATATTGATGAACTTTTTCCTTTTAAGTAAGAATAATTACATTTTATTAATTATCATCATGCTCTATCACACTTTTATACTCATCATCATAATCATAAATATGAACAATATAGTTACCTTCTACATCTTGTTAAAGAGAACCATCAAGGCTTACCTCAGAATGTTCATCACCTTCATCATGAATGATGTATGTGCCAAGAATTGTCTCTTAAATGAAATTATATGGATCATATTATAAAATATTATCAACATAATCATATATGAAAATATCAGATATACCCTTAAGTTTTTAATATGCTCCGTCATCTATATCATGCTCATCTTACTCATGTATAGTACAATTCAAGTTAGAGCTAGCTTCCACATATGGTTCAATGTGGAACTTAGCCAATGCTTGTGTTATAATAGTAAAATTTTATCCATACCTTATTTTAAAGTAAAATAATTACCACTTATCATAAAATCATCCTCCTTTCTTGGCAGTGAATTCTCTTGATAAAAAATAGCAAAATGTGTAGGCAGATCTACCACCATTATCTTGTAAAATTAGAAAGCTTAGATAGTCATGTTATAATACCATAAAAATTTTGATAATACATATTAAATTAGTTGGTGTTACATCAAGATGAAACAATAATTATCTATATGGCTCATATTTCAGGCCAAATTATTTTGTAACTAGCTTGGGCATAATTGAAGTACCTGTCCAACTATCCATAACGCAATTATGGACTAGTTTATCTCCCATAATAAGGTTAAGATAGAAAGGTGGGAGTTTTAATAGTTGGTGTATAGTTTAAAAGTGTGATTAGTATCATTTAAAAGGGATAAACTATCATATATTGATGGTTGAATATCGATATGGATTTAGGATAACTACTCTTAAAGTAGTTCTTTTTTACCATACATGTGGACTATTTCCCAAAGAGATATGATAGTATTTGTACTATTCAATGATTCAATGATATTCAAAGAGATATGCTAGAATTTTTAATCTTTTATTTCATTATTTTATGAAATTAAGTGAATTAAGTTTGAGGAAATGAATATTGAGTTACCCTTCCCAAGTTATGATTTTGAATAGGTTCAGGACTTGTAGAGGTTGCCATATTTGCATTCACACCTTGTTGTCTTGAAGGAAGATTATTTGAATTTGTATTCAAATCTTAAAAATATCCCAAGGCTCTTACATTTGAAATTTTGTTGGTTTTAACTTAATTATTATGATTTAGGATAGATTTATCTTCCACTTGAAAGTTTTATAAGCTCACTCCTTGGCTAACACACTCTCTATTTGATTTTGCTTGCATGGGGGTTCTCATCTTCAACTATCATTTAAGGAGTAGGTCCTATTTAGACTATCAAAAATAATCCTTCGCCCTTATAATCATTCATGTACTATCCTTGAGGCTACTATTCTTCTCTTTAAACCAAGTTACTATGGATTGGAACCATGGCTCTTGTGTTAGGAGTAGAGTTTGGATTATAGGTATTAGGTGGCCTATTCAAGTTAGGCTGACCTTGTCACCTCCCTTGACCATTATTATAAGGCGAAAATATATTTTCTTATTGAGGGTAGTATTAGGGTTTTTGGTGAGATATAAATTACTGATTTAAATACCTAATTTGAGCCTCTAAGGCCTTACATCTTTCTTCATAATCAATGGTATCTTCTATTTTTTTTGGATTAGCCTTAAACTTATTGCTTGAACTTGTAATTTGATTAATACTTGTAGGATTAACAAAAATATTAGGAAAGATGGGCATTTAGACTTTTAGAGGGAGTTTACTGGCTTGGATCAAACCATTTTAATCTCTAATGGCTATGTCATAGGATTTAGGCAAAGTGTAACCACCCATGGACTACAACATGGAAGCTATATTACCTTCATTAGAGTCTCTAAATGCTAAGTAAGGAACACTTATGCAACTGTGATGTTGTCAAGACCAAAATTCACCTTGATAAGAAGTACTTGAGATAATTATCCCATTGAGTGTGCCAAAAGTATTGTCACTTAGTTTTTCACCCTTGGAGAGGTAGATCAAGCCTCCTCAAAATTTATTGAAACATGGGAATACCTATGGGCTTGTGGGTTGCCTATATCAGAGGTACTCCCTAGATATGTTAATTATAGCTCACCATCTATACTACTTGCTTGTTTTGGATGAAAAGGGAAAGAGAGAACATGAAATAAGCCTAATCTAATAAGGTGATGAACCAAGTTAATCTCCAGAATACTAATATTATTTTTCACTATGAAAGATGACTCACAAGACTAGTTTCAACATCCAAATTTTCTCTAATTTAAGTATTTCAAATATGAAGGAGATATGCATTACACTTATCAAGGTTGTAATGAAATTAATTCAATAATAAAGTATAATAGCAGAAGTAGATCCAAATATGACTAAAATATATCCAAATATATGATAATAGATAAGCCACTTCAAGGGGGTAACCTCCACAAGCTTCAATAAGAGTAGAATTCACAATAGGATGATAAATAGTTACCCACTACCTCCTATATATAATCTATCTAGGCCATGGTTACTGAATAGGATGACCTACTAACCAAATTAATGCATAGATAAATATTAAATATCATCAAAGAGGGATAAGTAAGCCACAAGTTGGCTATTCCTATCCTAATACATGCGATAGGTTAGGGCCATAGCATGCCCTTCCCGTTCAAACCAATGTTGTCCTCAACATTAAACAACTCTGGATGTTACTACAAAAAGTCTTCACCTTACCAAGTTGCATCTTCACTATTCAAGTTCTTCCACTTGATCAGATATTCCCTAGTCTCTCTGGTTCTCAACCTCTTAGTACATGTTTGGAGGATCTTCTCTGGTTCCAAAATGACTCATCCTTCTTCATCTAGTTTTGGTAGTTTTGTCTGGGCTGAAACAGTCTGTCCAATGACCTTCTTCAAACATGAAACATGAAATAATAGGTTTATGTGAGATGAATGAGGTAACTCAAACTTATAATCCATACTTCTAATTTTTTGTAGAACCTGATAAGGGCCATAATACTTAGGATCAAGTTTTTTGTCCTTTTTCTATTGCTTCAAGGACATCTGCGTATAAGGTTGTAAATGTATAAATACCCAATCACCCACCTCAAAATTTCTCACTACAGTGTTGATCTACTTTTTTCTTCATCCTATTTTGTGTCAAGGCCAAATTCTCTCTCAAACTAGTTAAAACCTCTTCTTGATGTTGAATGTGCTCCTCCACATTTCGAACCATGGTTTGCACCTTTAACGAAGAAGTGATGGAAGGTAGATGGTAACCGTATAGTTATAGAAATGGAGACATTTTAGAAGAGGTATGAAAAGATGTCTTATACCACCATTCTACAAATGGTAGACATTTAACCCAATGTTCTTGCTTATCTGATACAAAACAATGGAGATACCCCTCTAAAAATTTGTTAACCACTTCTATTTATCCATCAAATTGGGGGTGGTAAGATAAGATATGTGCTAGCTGATTACCCAAAAAGGAAAATAGTTTAGTGTAGAAATTACTAGTGAAAATAGGATCATGATCACTTATAATTATTTTTGGGGTTCCATGTAATTTTATAACTACGTCTAAAAAAATAGCTGCTACTGTACTTGCTAAAAATGGGTGTGAGAGAGCAAAAAAATGGGAATATTTTGTAAGCCTATCCACAATGACAAAGATAACATTCTTACCTTTAGAACAAGGCAACCCTATGATGAAATCCATGGAAACCTCCTCCCACCATTGACTAGGAATTGATAATGGTTGTAACACATTTGGGGTCTTAACTATCTCACCTTTATTCTATTGGCATATCAATCATTTTACCACAAAATTTTGTACATCTCCCTTGAGTCCTTCCTAAAATAATTATTTCTTAATTCTGTGATATGTTTTCAAGAACCCTGAGTGTCCCCCAATTGGATATGCATGCAACTCCAAAAGAATCCTATACTTAAGCTCAAATTTTTTGTACAAGTATAACTTAACCTTATACCATAAGACATTACCTTTCCATTCAAATTTGTTAGAGTCTAAAGTACCTTATTGCTGATTTTAAATCAGAACCTATGTATCCTTGTCTTGATCCCATTCTAATCTGGCTTCATCCACCCAATCTGCTTGTAATATGGATATTGCACAAAGTAACACTTTTGTAGATGTATCTCGTCTGGATAGTTCATTTGCTACTACATTATCTTTACCCTGCTTATAGATGATTTCAAAATCATAACCCAACATTTTGGTTACCCACTTTTGTTGTTCCTAAAATGATAATCTTTTGTTCAAAAATTATTTGAGACTATCATGATTTGTTTTAACCTTAAAGTGTCTACCCATCACATAGGGCCTCCATTGTTTAACTGCATGAAGAATAGACATCATTTCTTTATCATAAATAGGTTTTTGTAGATTCTTACCTTTGAATTGATGAATCTCAAATGGAATGGGTCTTCCTTCCTCCATTAGTACCACTCCCAACCCAAATCCAGAAGCATCACATTCAACAGTGAATGTCTTTGAGAAGTCTAGAGTAGCCAAAACTAGAGTGGTGCACATATCTACTTTTAGTTTCTCAAATTCTTTGTTGGTAGAATCATTACAATGGAAGGCATCCTTCTTTAGCAATGAAGTGAGTGGAGCTGCTATGCTACCATAGCCTTTCACAAATCTTTGGTAGTAACCTATTAGTCCTAGAAACCCTCTGAGGTTTTTGAGAATTTTTGGCATTTTCCATTCCATCATAGCTTTGATCTTCTAGGGATCAACTCTGACACCTTCATGGGAAACAATGTGACCTAGGTACTCTACCTATTATACTCCAAAAGCACATTTGGATGGCTTCACATAAAGTTGATGCTTCTCCAAAACTATCAACACATATTTCACATGTTGTAGATGTGCTTCCCATGTCTGACTATAAATCGATATGTCATCAAAGAAAATAAACACAAACTTCCTTTAAAAAGGCCTAAAAATAGTTTTTATCAAGCTCTAAAAAGTAGATGGTGCATTTGTAAGACCAAAGGGCATTACCAAAAATGCATAATGGCCCTCATGTGTTCTAAAAGTAGTTTTTATGAACATCTTCATCCTTGATTCAAATTTGATGGTACCCTGAATAGAGGTCTAATTTTGTGAAATAATTAGCACCATGCAACTCATCAAGTAAATCACTAATTATGGGAATAAGAAACTTATCTTTGATGGTGTACTTGTTGAGTTCGCTATAATCTGGGCACATCCTCCATGTGTCATCCTTCTTTCACACCATGACCAATGGTGATAAATATGCACTTTGGCTATACTTGATGATCCCTGCCTCCAGCATCTCATGGACCATTTTTTTCATTTCACTCTTTTTTGCATATGGATATCTATATGGTCTGATATTTGGTGGTTGACTCCCTAGAAGTATTTTAATGGCATGATCATGTTCTCTTTTTGGTGGTAGTCCTTTTGGCGTGGCCTTAAAATTAGATGGGTGGTCATAAAAAATCATCTGTAGATCAAGATGTGTAGATGCTTGTGTGGGTTGAACATCTATGGAACATAGTCATGCAATAATTCCCTCTGCCCCCTTTTTTAGTATCTTGGTGATCTATTATAAACTAACCAATTATGGATATTTTTCCTGTAATCCATGTAGTTCAATTTTCCTACCTTTAGAATGAAATTTCATGAATAGCTCCTAGAAGTTCATCTCAATGGTACCCAAGGTTGTGAGCCATTAGACTCCCAAAATAATGCCTATGTTACCCAAGGGAATAGAAAACATAGGAGAATCAAGATTTTACTCACCCATATCAAGCTTAATACTATGGCATTTGCCTAAATAATTAATTGTGCCACCATCTATAATCATGACTTGAAATTATGGTGTTGGGTAGATGAAATAGTTCAATTGAGTGGCCAACTTATGCTTGATGAAGTTATGTGTGCCCCCTAATTCAATTAACACTATCACCTTCTGTTTCTTGAGGAAACCCACCACCTTAAGAGTTTGTGGAGTGTTAATACCTGCAAGTATATGACAAGAGATTATAGGTTGGGAATTTTTAGGTACCTCCTCTATCTCTTCCTAATCATCATCAAAGGCATCATATTCTTCTTCATCTTTATTAGATCCCTCAATGTAGAATATCTTCTTCTTAACACATCTATGTCCTTTGCTCTACTTGCTGTCACAACTGAAACATAATCCTTTTAAATGCTTCTCTTTAATTTTTTGTGGGGTCAATCTGGTAGGTGGAGGAAATGTTAGTGTTGACATGCTATGATCTTTGAAGTGAGTGAATCACTGCTTCTTGTTGGCTATGAATTTTTCCTTAACTTTGTGTACCATGATAATAGAATCAAAAATCTTAAGTGGATTAAACATGTGTACCTCATGTTGAATGTGGTCCTTAAGTCCACCCAAAAATAGGTCATTCAATTTATCCTCAGAAATTGTCTCCACACGTAAGGATAAGTTCTAAAAATGATGAATATAATCCTTGACAGAGCCAGTCTATCATAATTTTTCTGGTTGGGTGAAGTAATTCTCTGTCACACTATTGCCATAGTGTAATTGTAGCTCTTTAGTAAAAATTAACCAAGTGACATTGAGAGTCATCTTTTTCTTTTGAGCACATAACCATCGATAGCAAATGAATTGATTAGGTTCAAGATACAAGGATGCCATGGTAACCTTCTGTCCACCTAGGATCTGATGTAGAAAAAAATAATTCTCCATTTGGTTGATCCAATTGAGTGGATATTTTCCATCAAATTTACGCATATCCACCTTTGGTAATAGGTTCCTCTATCGCACTATAGTTAGATTTGAAGTGGATTAGTTTGGAGAACCACCCTAGTGGGGTTATAAAATATCATTAGCTAGATGATCTGACTGATTATTTTTCAAATCCATTATGATATCTACCAAACTATCCTATATGGATTTCATATTAGATTGTATGCCTTGTACCTCACTCTGAATGCCTTACACACTATAGTCAAGTTGGCTCACTTTATGATCTATGTCAGAGAACCCTGGTATAAAGAGTTGATTACATCCCCCTTCTGACTCCATATCTTCCTTCTTAGGATTTTTACCTAGAGTTTTAGCACCCTTTCCTTAGCCCCAAGTTTATGAACCTGCCATAAAAGGGCATTACAATGTCGACCCTGATTGGCACTTTTGACCCAACTTTGACCAAGTGATTTTGGACTTTTTTCTACCTCAAATAAAACCATATAAAGAACAAACCCTAGCCAATTTTTTTAATATTTCCAAAAATGTAAATTACTCAAAAACATTATCTGAATTGCACACTAAAGAGTAATTTTATGAAAAACCTAAAATGGAGATAACTTTTGTAAAACATATCCAAATGATCTGAAATTTTAATGGAAGATTAAATTAATTATTTCCCACCTCTAGTAAAAACATTTAAGATGAATTCATAACCATTTTATAGATATAGCCCAATTTAAAAAAAAATTAGTGTTTCACCCATAAGATTACCCAAATCGTAGCTTTGATACCACTTCTAATGAAATTACTTCAACAATAAACTAGAATATCAAAATTAGATCCAAATATGACTGAAATATATCCAAATATATGATAATAGATAATTCACTTTGAGGGGGCAACCTCCACAAGCTTCAATATATAATGATAAATAGTTACGCACTACCTCCTATATAAATTCTATCTAGGCCATGGTTACTCTATAGGCCGACCTACTAACCAAATTAACTCATAGATAAATATGAAATTTCATCAAATAGGGATAAGTAAGCCACAAATCAACTATTCCTATCCTAATACATGCGATAGGTTAGGGCTGTAGCAAAGGTGAATGAATAAGAGGTATAATTATAGACAGTAATATTATTAATTAAACTTAAACATAGATAAAGGAAATAAATACACTGCATGTGACCTATTATATAGAATACTAATTACACAAAACTTGAAAGAGTAAAGTCACCATAAGGATAGATGCTTATCACTTGTCATTAAACTATGCACTACTTCACACACTTAGATAAGAATTTAATAACTCAAAATCAGATTAAAAATATTTATTCATAGGAAAAAATAGTATTAAAACTATAATGGGTTCACCATATGAGATGTGGATCCTACAAACTTAGCCAAAAATGATTGCTTATATAGAGAAGTGATATAAGAGAGAGAGAGAGAGGTGCGGTATAAGAAGATAGAGAAGTGTACATGTGAGTTAAAATAATAAATGGAGTTAAAATATTCTCTAATCCTCCATGTGGCATAGAGCATATAATTTAGCTTTGACACCTTAACTAGCTCCTTAGAAACTGTCCTTCTTTGTATGAAAGGATTGAAAAATGGAGTTATAAGTCATGAATTAAAATTTAAATTATATAAAACCACAAATTTAATAAATTAAATTCCTTAATAAATTCCATTGGCCCACCATTCCATCATTCATGTGCATAGGTGTCTTAAAACTCTTCATTTCCCACACCTAGTTTGGTCCAAGTGGCCTAAAACTCAAGTGCATATTTTTTATATCATAAAAACTCCATGAATTTTATTTAAATATTTTTTAATTTATTAAACATTCCATTTTTTTCTTATAATATATCCAACAAACTTGTTTTTCTCTTTAAGCCTTCACTAGGCCTAGTTTCCTTATAGCCCTAAAAAATTGTAAACCTCCTTATGTATGAATTTGTATAGATGATCTTGAGAAAATAAAGGAATATTGTGGGAACCATTATGTTATTATATCTCCATGTAAAATTTAATATTTATAATTTGAGTTAAAGTCCATCTTTTCTACCTTTCTCTTTGTTGAATTAGGCTTCTATTAGGCATCCTTATATAGGACCCTATTTTATTGATCTAAACCTTTAACACACGTTTTGAATCACCCAAAATCATGTTTTTAATTTTTAGTAGGCCATAACCAACCTACATGTAAATTTTGGGGTCTTGAGACCCTATGAAAGTATGCAAACCAAGAAATGGCCAAATCACATAGTCTCATTTTGACCCTGTTTGAGATTGCCTTGAAAATGGGCTTGGTTTGATCATATATAGAATCTATTTTACATGTTTTTTGAATTTAATGGATATTAAAACTCCCAAATTACCTAATCCTATGATTGATAATCTTTTCCCTTCTCATAACACCTACAAAACATCAATAACATGCCTAACATATCTCTTTGGAAAGTGTTCCACATGCCTTGTCAAAAAGAGCTAATTCAAGAGTAGTTATCACAAATCCATATAAATTATAAACCATAAATATATGGTGGTTAATTTCTAACAAATAATTCTATTCACATTTTAAAACTATCCACCAAATCTGAAAAGACCCCACCTTTCTATCTTACCCTCATTTTGGGAGACAAACTAGTCCATAATTCCATTTTGGAAATTGGGGCAAGAACTTCAATTATTACTAATATAGTTGAAAAAAATTTGGGCTTGAATTAAAATCCATATATCAAAAGAGTGTTTCATCTTTATGGGATACTAGCTAAGTCAGTATGGATTATTAAAAGTTTGAATGTATTCTTGCATGATTGTCTACGCTTTCCAATTTTAGAAGACATAGTGGTGCTAGATCTACCTGTACATTTTTATATTTGTCTATAAAGATAATTTAATGCCAATATATGAGGATTATTTCCTTATAATTTGTCTTTCTTGGCCTTTAGATCAAGGTATGTAACAAAGGTGACTATTAAAACACAACCATTAACCAAGTTCCACATTGAACCATATGTGGAAGCTAGCTCTAATTTGAATTGTATTGTCCATGAACAAGATGAGAATGATATAGATGATGGAGTATATTCCAAACTTGTATATATCTATAATATTTTTATAAATTAGTATGGTGTTTAAAATTATGAATATGATGCATATACTTTCATTGAAGAGACAAGTCTTGGCACATACATCATCCATGATGAAGGTGATGAACATTCTAAGGTAAGCCTTGATGGTTCTCTTTAACACGTTGTAGAAGGTAACTATTTTATGAATATGTACTATGGTGATGATGAGCTTAAAAGTGTGATAGATCATGATGATAAGGAATATAATGCAATTTTTCCTACTCAAAACAAAAAAATTCATGAATGTGATAGTCAAGAAGAAGAAGATGATTTGTGGAAGCAATTTCATGCCATAGTCCAAGAGTTTGAATATATTATTAAAGTATCCCTTACTCAAAATAATAATTATCTTAAGATTAAGGACATTGATGGACTTATTAAACATGATAAACTGGTTCAAGTCACCATCAAGAACAATACAATATTGGGAGAATTTAATTAGACCAAGGTAAAAAGATTTGTGGTTGAGGAGTAATCCAAACCTTGATCCAATGTTAAATCACTTGTAGACATTTTTGATCATCAAGAATACAAACATGGAATATTTAGACATCAAGTGCATCATGTTCTAGATTAAGATGAGTTTGATAAAGGTTTTATCACTCCCAAGAAGTAGAATAAAGAGTACCAAATGATCATGAAGGAGGATAACCCATAGGCCTAGAGGTATGTTCATGTTTCAATAAATTTGGAAGAGGCTTGAACTACCTCTCCAAGGGTTCAAAATTGAGTGACAATAGTTTTGGCATACCCAGTGGGATAATTATCTCAATCAATTCCTGTCAAGGTGAATTATGGTTTAATCTAGAGTTTTACCTCTACTATAGCCAACCCATATGCCTATAGGTATTCCCATGTTTCACTTAGTTTAGAGTAGGCTTGAACTACCTATCCAAGGGTGAAACATTTAGTGAAAATAGGTACCAATATATATAATTCTACTTCAAATGTGTATCTGAATCATATAACTATGTTTTGGTTAATTTAGAAATTTGAACAAGTGTGGGTGACATGTTACCATAATATGCCCCCATCACATATGGAGAAATATGAAAAATAATATAACTTCCAATGTGCATAACATGTTTTCAAAAAAAACCCACACTATAATTTGGGTATACAAGTGTTGAATAAGTGTGGATAACATGTTTCTAAAACATACCCCCAATGTATATCTAAAAATGTGAATGTGTGGAAGCCATGTATCTATGACATGACCCTACTAAATTTGAAACATTGAATCTGTGGAAGCCATGATTATATTGCATGTCCCTACTAATATTCCCCCCCCCCCCCACTTTAGGTGAGGAAAGATAGAAACTAGTATTTAGCTCACCTTAAAGGCATAAGATAGCCAAAAAATCATTAATGAACCATCGAACATATAGTAGAACATGTTTAGGTAAATGTATCATTAAAGTGCATAGAATGTGATCACATCAAGGCCTAATATGTGTTTTAAAGGTCATGGAAACGTCTAGATATTAATATTAAAAGCTCAAGAAGTAATCAATCACACACATAAGAACACTCAAAAGCAAATAAATAATTAATGATCTAGGGAGACTACAAAAAAGGGGCATGTTCAAATTTTTCACAATCAAATAGAGATGACTTAGTAAAATGTCTATAAAATAAATAATTATATATTTAAACATCCATACAATAAGCAATGACATTAAAATTTAAAAGAGGTAAACAAAGGCACGTGGGTCAAAAATAATGGAGCATATTCAAATGCTCAACAAACAAGATAATATAAAGGAAAATAAATCAAATAAGTGCATAAATTAAAACATAAGAAACCAAAATAAACATATAATAGTAGCCCGTAAATTAAATGTGCTAGCAAAAATTGTCAAGTACATAACATATCAAGTACACTATAAAATATAAGCATGGATAAAAGCATGTGTATGTACATACTAGCTCAAAAATGATAATTTAAAGTGACCATAGAATGATATAACTTGAATGTATGGTGATCATAGAGTTGGATGCCTCTAACATCCTAGTGATGTGAGTAAAGGGAAAATCTAACTTCCAAAATTTCATGGATCATGTATCTATGTATGCTTGTATCACACTAAATAGAAGTGTGAAATACATGTGTATGTACAATTAACTGATATGTTATCCATCAACATGAAGGTAAAACATAGATGCCAAAGAGCCAATAGAATATGTAGATGCCAAAAATATTTTTCTATTTTTGATTTTTTGGGTTATTTTTGGAATATTTGAAGATTCTCACATAATATATTTACACAAGTGCATAATGATAATTGGGATTCTTAGAGGTTTTATTTCAAGTATTTCAAGGTGGTATATACCTTTTCCTAATTTTACTATAATTATAAATGATCGCAACTAATTTGGTTTGAACATTATTTTCTTGTCTTTATATGCATTGGTATTCTTTTTTATTTTATTACCAAGTCACCTAAAACAATGTCACATGGGTGAATAATGGGTGTGGGATGGTATCTATCATTCGAATAAGGCTTAGGTAGAATAAATGGTTGAGATCATACACATTGACATCTAGCTATTGGATCTATAATATTATAAAATAAATTATGAAGAGAGATAAATTGGTGTCTCCATTTAAAAACCATCTCATGATGTTTATGAATTTAATTAAAATATTTGATGAGGTAGGTAAGAAATAAAACTATAACAACTATTGAAAATTGGAACCCAAAATGGGTAATAGATGCATCTACACTACTCATAATTTACATCACTTATGGATTAGAAATAAAAAAATATCATGAAACCCTAACTGGCCTAGGGTTTAAATCTCAAATATTGAGTTCACCAATCTTTAACCATATATTATATGTGGATCCTATTGGGATATATAGGGTTAATAATATATAAATTAATAAGAACAAGGGTGATAAATAGATATATAGTAGGTTAATTAATTAAAAAAACTAGATAGATCATAGACTAAATTTATTATACTGAGATATGATAAAAATGAAATGTACAAATATGATATATATTTAAATGATAATGAAATAATACACTTAGATTTTTTTAATGGTAATACATATTTGGATCTGGAACATGTAAGAAGTAGACTAGAGGAATATTTTAGAAGAGTCACTAAATTCTAGATTTTGTACCTTTGTAGCCATAGATAATTATGTTTTTGTCACTTGTATTTTCACCCTTTAAAGATATGTCTCAGCTCTCCTCATCCAAGTGGCACAATTGAAACACCTCTAGGCTATTGGTGAGCCAAAGAATTAGGTGAATATCTAGATAGGGCTAGCTCCCTTGATGTACCACTTTTAGACCACTACTACACCTATGCTTATGAGGGAAAAAGGAGAGAGAAAATTGAAAGAAAAATATTATAAAGGAGGTGATACACCAAATAATTTGATGGATACTAACCAGCCACATTTTACACATGAAAGGAAGGGACTAACCAGACATACACTTCTCCAATCTGCATCTTCTCACATCAATATTTCATTATGAGGATATGGTGAATGTTTAGGCTAGGATGACTAGACAAGAGGTCTATAATGACACTATTGAATAGGCTAACTCACTAAACATTGACACTTCCTAGAACACTTCACATGACTTACAAGAAGAATATTTCCAACTATAATTAGGTGAGAGAATGCGACAACATCCTAAGGAAACAAGAGTCATCACTAAGCAAGATCAATCATCCAAGTAAAACACATTATGACCAGTCATGGAAGAGGTAAAAATTAGTAGTCTTTATTGATACATGGTATTCAAATTAGTATGCCTTTTCCATACTCAGGTGGATCATAATTTATAAAGACCAAAATGGCTAGTTCTTATAGAAATTGATAGAGAGAGGAGAAGAAAGAAGTCTAAAGGTCATAAGGACACTTGTCATGATGAAAGAATGATTTATTTATGCATGAAAATAGGGTGTAAGATGGACCATGCAAGGTTATAATAGATAAGTATCTTTCCAAGTCATGAAACTCATGAAAAGTGGCATGAAATTCACTTTACTGGCTCAAAAAATTGGCCCCATGATTTAGCCATATTTGAACATCCCAAAAATAACTAGGGATAGGTATAATAATTGGAATGAGATGGAAGGGTTTCATACATGCCTCTCCATGCATTGGTTGTAGTCATATTCATCTAGAATCTTTATAAAATGAGCTATTAGCATCTGTAGTTAAAATAAATCTTCTTTCGTATGGCCTACACACTTGGCCTCCAAAAAGGCATCAATTTTCACTACAAATTGATATAACAGAGTGGATGAGACTTGTCCAGACCATCCATTTATATAGAGGAATCAAACACACCTTAAAATCATCTTACCTGAAGTTTGAAACCCTTCTTACTAGCATGGTCACTATGCCACTTTTGACTGGCTAAGATGAGAGATCTTGTTGAGGCACTTAGGAGTTTTTCTAAGCCAATAAATTGACATGGGGAGTTTTATTAAGTCCTAATCTTCCCTTCTATGTGATTGGAATAACTTGAAACATCATATAGCATATATATTGTAGAAAATAATTAATAAAACCTTGTTTTTTAATCCATTTTTATAGTCTAATAGGATGGGGAGAGCTTGGGATAGTATTCTACAAGTTTAAATCACTTTTATGGTCATTCCACCTCACTTGAATATCCCACCAACCTCATTTTCCCAATCAGGGGTTTAAGGTTTGTTCATGAAGATGAAACATTGGAAATGTAAAAATATCTCAGAATAATTATGTTAAGGGACCCTAATAACCTACCTAAACTCCTTATATCCCCATGCAAATCATTCAAGTAGATATGAGCATTCAAAACTAGCCTACCAAGCTTACTTATCCATTTACACATGCCTAATGTTGATCCTATGCCAAAAATGGCTCTCCTTGTGGTTTATATACATAAAAATAATATTAAAACCTCATTTATGACCTCATAAACATGCTTAAATAGGTTATAATTCATATCTAAGGCTATAAGTGTGAATAACTTCCCATTTGGACACTAGGCCTAAACCCTACCTAATAAACATGTCTACACCTTTGAGGGTTTAGATATACCTATTAGGATTATCCACTCTATGAGATATTTTTCATGTTACCTTGTATTTTTTTCAAATTTTCACACCTTAATTTTAATTTTCAATCAATAATTATCTCAACTCTTTACTTTCTTTTCCCAATACTGCAGGGTTTGTGCTTGAAGGGAGTGCCCTCTATTTGAGATATAATACAGGGCACTCCCATATTATCTAAAAAAATGGTGAATATTTGAGAGGTTTATTAAATTAATATATATTATCTTCAAAAATTTTCAACCCATGTTTAGGTCATTTGACCCTTCAACTCTTTAAAAATCCAAGACAGGGTGTTAGAGAAAGGACTATATCTAGTGTTTGGAGTGTAAGTTATGTATTGAATTTTTTAGAGCTCCTTATTTGTTATATTTTAAATTCAAGAGACTATTGGGATTATTAATTTAATTATTTTTGTGTATTATGTCTTCTCATCACATTACTCTTCACATACTCCTTCCCATACTCTGACCAGTTAAGACTGTGTATAACCTTGACTATGTTTCCTTATTTTGGAGGTCACTTGTAGGTAGTCCTACATGTTTTAGGTTTGAAGTAATTATTTTGATACTCATATAGTCCCTTATGGTCATTTCTAATTTTTTTAACCCATTTATTCACCTTGGTTATGCACTATCAACATTGAATGTACTACTTCCTACTGACTACTTGTAACAATCAACAGTGGTTGACCTCCTGAGGTAAAGGACCTATAGGTAACCATCACCATTGAAAAATTTTAATATTATATTTTTGAAATATTATAAGGTATTTATTATTCACATTACATCAACCAAAATTTTTATATTTATGTTCAAACTCTTACTATGGACTGTGTGCTCCTACAATTGGCTATAGGTGGACAATTATGGAAATAAGCACACTTGTAGATGCTAATGAGAGACAAAACATAGTATAAAATCCTCTTTAGGTGACCATTATTATCCTTAAAATTAATTTTCAATAAATAATTTAATTTCCACATGATAATATCCCTTAGACTACCAACTTGGAAAACATAGTTGCTCAAGGACTCAAATTCCTATAGATGTTACTACCTAGAAACATTGCATAAAATGGCATCTTTGAGGTTCTCAAAAACCATTCTCCCTTAGTCATGTACCATCCAAAATTTTTATAATCATTTTAATATGTAGTTAATATAATATTTTTTCATGAAGAGGCATTGGAATTCTTTGAAATCATGTTATATTCTATCAACCAAAAGGCTCAGACCTTTATTTTCTCATTTTAGGGATATGATCCCTAAACTCAGTCATCACCTTGTTTAGAAAACTAGAACTTAAGGGAAGTATAAACCAATATTTTAACCATAATAATTAATTTAATATATTTTAATCACTTATTTTGACACTTAAAAATGGCTCTTCAGCTTTGTGGTACCACTTGTAGGTGGTTATTCTAATGTACAAGTAGTAAATTACAAATATGGATAGTGTGCATTGTAAGAGGATTTAAATGGGTTATAAGATTATATCCATACCTCAAAATTCACTATTAATACTCTAAATTATTTTAGTCATGTTTCAATAACTTATTTTAATGTTTCACCTTTCTACTAGCACATGTGTATGCTCATTCATGGTTGCCTGTGTATAGATATATCATTGACTATCATCAAAGTATTTTTATACTACATGGGGGGTTTCAATATAATTTCCCACATAAAAATAATGTTAAATACACCTTTATATTCTCCATTTTTCATCTATAATCAATATTAGATCTTAGAAAACATGATTGTAACTAAGAATAGGTAAGAAGTGGACTATGAGTATGATAAGACTAGGTATAGAAGACAAGG
>JARHVA010004761.1:705000-930000 GCA_037957365.1 Torreya grandis | reverse complement strand
ATCGAATCAGATGGATAAGGAAAGTACCACACAAGCATTCAAATAAATGAGATTGAGCCACATGTCTCCATCTTGTTCTTAAATAATAAAAAATTGAAATGTTAAATTCTTAGGCATCCAAATAATCAAGATCATTCCACATGGAATGATCCCACTCATCCATGATAAAAAATAACAAGCCCAAGTCCATAATTTCCCTATGTTCCTGGATAAGTGAGGACCATCCATGTGGTAACATCTTCCTCATCTAGAATTTGTAAGCAGAGGCACAATTTACAACGCTACCCCATCATATGGATAAGTGAAATCATTACATGTGGAAATATGTCATTCATACATGACTAATAGGAGTTTGAATAAACTATGAAGATAGGTAATGCTTTGGATAGGTGAGATCATGTCATATGGTATGATCTCACTCATATGTGGCTTGTCAAACATAATAATGACTACTTACATAGTAAAAGATCAAAGACGTCACAGAAATGTAAGATTCATCCACATGGTATAATCACTCATCCATAGATTTTGGACATAATAAAAGATAATATGAAGCCTATGATCATGCCATTTGTCAACATTTCTATAAAACACAACCAAAGTCCTAGGGGCAGATGCATCAAATCTTAATGACTAAGTGAAAGAGTGAGATCATGACACATGATAGAATATCACTTAATTTATACTAAAGGGGGAATATGGTATTATTAGAATAGGTTATTAGAGTTTCAATATAACATTCTAATTATTGGGATAAATTGTGCATTGGAGAGCACAATAGGTGATAGAGAGACAAAACTATATAGGCCACATACAACATATTTAATTAGATTGAAAATAGGGTGAAGCATATATATAGAATAACATGACCATAATTCATATTGCATCAAATTAAAAAATAAATAAAAATAGAGTACTCAATTGTGCGTACACCATACATAAAATAAAATAGGTAAAAACCATAACAAGATAATTTATATTAATCTATATCAACACATCAAACCAATTTATGTTACATCAAAGTACTATTTATATTCTTTTATCATCCTAATGTCTCTTCACCTTCCAACCTTTTAAGAAATAAAATGAATGAATATTCACACTCTATAATTATCCAATTAGACTTTAAAGGATGAATATGAATACAAATATACAAAAGACAAAATAAAACACTTTACACATGTGTTTATCTTATATACTTCACCATTTTAACAAGCTCCATTCTACGTCCAACACTTTCCTAGACTTAAATATTTACCTCATCCCAAGATAAAGGTGCAAGCTAATCTAAACTAAACTAGAAATATAAATCCTAAATATAATTTGTATTAATCACTCTAAGTTTTGTTTTCTATTTTTCACCCTTTGGGCACTACTTATCTTCCCTTTTAGGTTTTAAACTAAGTAACATACTAGACTACCACCCTTTCAGGTTTTCAATAGACAAGAATAACTTGCTGGCTTTCATTTATAGGTTTTCAACTAATTTGACCCTGATCCTAATGTTTATACTATCTAACAAAAATTTTAGTCTACTAGAAGTTGCAAAACTATAGATCACAAACCTTACTGCTATGGGTGGGTAGATGGTTTGTTGGAGGTTTACATAGTTTTTTTTAATTAGATATTGGTTTAGTGGATCTTAATGTATCCAATGCCAAGGTTATCTACAAATATAATACCTATTCCTTGATCTCCCTTTACTATATTATTTGTAAAATTTATTATGGAGGAATGAATCGGGGATCATAGTTTATCTATTCAATTGTTAGATTGACATAAGCTAGATATTATTTGAGCATTTTCTAATCAGTAAGTACTTCTCATACCATTGTAAGTATAATATATAGTGGTACTTGGATCATCATAATGTTTTATAGGTATTCATATTGTATGATAGTAATAAATTTCTTGGAATTAGATTAGTCTATTGAATTTCCAAGATGAGCTTGTCTAATCTATCTACTATCCTCTAGGCTTGAATGGCTATGAAAATGTTATGCATTATTTCATGATGTCATAATTATAAATTGTGTACAACATCATCTTGTGAATCCAATAATTATTTGAGTGAACTTATCATCTTATCCATAATTTCCATTTGATCCTCCAACATGTATTTATATTTATTATTATTAGATAATTTAGGTTGTGTAATGGTTATAGATTGATTCAAATGTTGTCTCTTGTTGAGTGTATCTTGGGCTAGTCTTTTAGCTTATGTTACAATAGTGTCTAATATCTTCTAATATTATACTAAGAGTTAGAAAATATTCTCTATTTTTGAACTAAGGTATTGTCCTTGTGTGCGTAGTGCTAATTTTTTTTGTGTAGCTCCTTAGATCTTTGTAAGCTCTATCAACAACACTAAGAATTATTTACCTTCTAACACAACTTGATCACCCAATAATTTCATAACTAAGGTCGGATAAGAATTATTGATTATCTTAATCACATTCATTAGCCTCTCCTCTAATTTATCCTTTTCATCCTACAACATTAGGACTTCTTTCTCCAAATCTAAATCCCTCTAAGTAATAGATTCTTAGAAAATGGTTGCTCCTTAAATCTATTTTGAGAGTGACAATTGGGTTATATCTAATGATGTTTATATTAGAGTAGTGTAAATTACCATGGACATCATAGGAGTAAGTATAAACTAAGTAAGTGGAAGTAAGAAGGTAGTTCATTATGTGGATGTAATAAGGACATCCCATAACCTTTGACTAGGAAGTTGCACTGCTTCTTTAGTGCCCTTAGTGTGACTAGTGGATGTTACCTCTGCTTAGAATTATGCATCTTTGATCTCCTTAGACTTGTTTATTGCTTCTACCTTGGCATTATTATTATCTATATCTTTCACTTTAGCTTCCTCATTAGAATTTGTTTGAGATTCATCTTGGGCTTTTGATTAGGGCTCTGTATTAGCCTTAGCCTTGGCTTTGACTTTATCTTTAGATTTGATTTCTTATTCCTATTATTTTATATACATGGCTTGGGCCTATTATTATTTGCTTTAATATTATTATTATTATTTCTTCCTTGCCTCTAATTATTCAACCTACTTACACATAACTTTATCTTTCTCAGTTTGCTTTTATGCAGCCTCTACTTCTTCAACTTTCTTTTGTTGCTGCATAGATGCATCTCACTACTTTAACTATGAAAGATGTATAACTTAATATTTTTTTATGGTATCATGGATACTTGTTATTATGATACATATATTCTTTGTTATTTTTGTCTCACCTCAGGCTCAAGTGCACCCTACTCATGTTTTTATTCCTCCTCTTCACTAAGCATGGTTGTATCCATGGGTTCCTCTTCTTCCTCGATGATCTCATATGATTTAGTTTATTCAAATGATTTTGATGAACTCAGTTATTATTTTTATACCAAATTATTTATCTTATATTTCTTTAGATCCTGGGTGTCTTCTTTTATTTCTTTGTTCCTTGATGTTGAGGTTATTGAGTTGGATGTGCACTACTTTGCTCTATAGGTGATCCAAAAGAGACCATCCTTTTGCACACTAATTTTAATGTATTCATAAATGGATGTGTACATGTTCACCTAAACAATAGTTATGTTGGGTTGTCTTTTATAGAAAAGTATATAACATGCACAATAGATGATCCCATAGTGGATTCTATTAAAAAGATTTTGGATTCCAATTTATACCAAGTTACATCCTATTGTATAGTGTTATAAATAATAGAAGTAGATGGTTGAGTGATATAAACCCAAAGGTCTTTCCTTACCTAATTATGTACTTGGCAAGTGTGTACTACTTTACAAGATAACGCCTTTTCCTCCTCTACATAATAGACCTTGATGTTCATGTCTTTAAACATTGATTGAAGAACTTATTTTTATTTTACCCTCATATTAGGTAAGCCACATTCAGTGTCTATTCATGGAACCATGGGGTGCTTAAGCCATGACTTCACTTTTTTTCTTCATTTTTTGGTAGAGGTGGTGAGGTTATTTATGTGGGTTCTTTTCTCTTTCCTTTTTCTGGCTATGTTGAAGTTTTGTATTTGAGTTAGTTGTGTGGATTTTTGTGCCTGTACTTGCTCTACCCTTTTTTTTGGGGCCTATGGAGGAATGGTTTGCAATGGAGGTATATACCTTACAACTAAGTCTTTCTATAAATAGACCTCAAATTTTGATTTGACTAATGAAATGAAGAATGGAATGAAAGTGACAGTTTGGTTAGCTAACTTGTGTATCTTTATTTATTTACCATTGTGTAGATTGGTAATGGATGAATGTTGACCCAAATATTTCATGACATCCCATGGAATATTTGGATGTGATGTAATTAATATGAGTAATTCTAGCCACCATATGTTAAACCACCCTAATTATTCATAATATTGACTAGTTTTAGTTCATATAATGCTTATGAAGGCATTATCAAGATAAAAATTGGTAGTGACCATAGACTTACACTAAGTTGAACACAAAAAAAGCACTGTAACTTGATATTGAAAGGTTTGCATAATTATTTCAAGTACCTTTTTGAGATTTGTGGTGATCTCAACTATAAAAAATTTAGGGTAATAATAATCCTCATACATATTCATCATTTGGTATGAAATTTTAATAATGCATCTTGTTGTTTCATTTTCATGCTTTATGGTTTACCAAAAGCTCTTAGTAATACACTAGGCCATGATGTGTAGTGAAACATCAATAATTGAATAAATATAAGTTTCTCTTCCTACACTAGTGGTGTATTGTTCTCTGATATCTAGGTGAAGTGGTAGTGCTATAGACTTGTATTGCATTAGAGATTTGCCATGATTACGTAGGCTAGTTGCTCTTGACATTGAGTGCACATTGATCTAGATGATAATGAATTGAGATATATGAATAACACCTTGATTATACCAACTCATCAATGTCATCATGAATTCATCTAACTGGATGAATATAGGTACCTTGAGAAACCTTTCAGTGTTAGAACCATAGAGTGGATGTTGTAGTGTTAAAGTTCTTGATTATGTTAATCCTTGGGATTTTGGAATAAATGGATTAGCTTCTACCAGATAAATGAAATATAAGGGCTATAGATCATTTTACTTTATTTGTTGGAGCCCTAACCCTATTCACATTTCCTCCATACCATTAGATAGTGGGATCAATAGTTCACCTCTATCCATGTTTAGATGAATGAGAAAAGCTAATGATTAGTCTGAGAAATTGCACTCTAGTGTGAAATCTATTTTCAAGTAGATAGTCAAAAGGCCAATCACAAAAATCTCATGTTAGCTAGAAATGTAATATCTACTCATTATACATAACCCTTTATTTTATAGCCATTTCATGCCCAAATTCATGTTACTACATCCTTTAAATGAATTGATAATATGTGCATGAATGTTCTCTTGATAATTAATATTATATGTTGTAAATCATCTTGGTATGGATGTTATGTGCCTAGGATGTGTGATTTAGATTTTTTATTTATTTTTGGTGAGTAACTATCCCTTTGGTTAATTAGTTCATTTTATGCATCCACTTATCATTTTATTGCCAAATCTACTTGAAAATTGCCACAATATTTTGAGAAACCATGTTATTAATGATCTTACCTGACCATTTTCATTTAAAATACCACACCTATCTTTTCATCACCTTCCCAAACTTAATTTCAAATTTTGGTGTAGTGGTGGCCAGTTGCCTTTGGTGAGCTATCTCAGCCATGTTGTTGCATCCTATAATGATAACTAGTTGTGGTGTTTGTGATGTGTTGCATAGCAATGAAAATACTAAAAAACAATCTAACCTATGAAAAAAACATAAAATAAATAACATTAAATAAAATCCTATCTACATTGTGTTACTCATCACCCACTCAATTTTTAGTAGCATGATAGAGATTGAAGATGATATGGCTTAAGCCTATAACCATTGATTCTCCCTATTAAAATGGTTCCCTACAAAAAATTTTAGCACTATGGTACCCTTTGGTGATAGGTCATGAATAATATATGGTCCTTTCTATTTTATGCATAACTTTCCTATGAATACTTTAAATTGGATCACATAAAGTAATAAAGTTTGATTTAAGTAGAATTTATTAGATTTCATATTACAGTCATGCAAAGATTTATAGCTTTGTTTATTGATTTATTTGATCCCCTATTCTCTTACCCCATGTTATTCCATCTTAGTGAAATCTATAAATCATGCCCTTATTGATAATTAAACCCCTAACCTCATGATCATTGCAATGTGAAGACTGGGTACACTATACTCCATAGGCATTACTACCTTGATACCATATGATAATTAGAAATGAGTGAATTTGGTGGTGATTTGTAATGTGTGTGATAGGCCCATAGAATTGAAGGAATGTGATCCCCCTAATCATCTCTCTAGACATTGTAAAATCTTTTTAGCATATTACCCTAAAATTTTATTTGATATTTATACCTATCCATTAGCCTACAGATGGTAAGTTGTACTTTTGTGGTGATATATCATAATTTATTCTATGAGATTATTAATAGTATTATTTGTAAAGTGTATGTCTCTATCACTTACCAACTTAATAGGACATCTGAATCATGTGATAATGTATATGGCATGACTACACTTACTCAAGGGAGCTATAAGTCTGTTTTTTTGATTCCCCATTGTTAAAAAGGTTGTTTTACAAGCATATGAACCAAAGACATTTGATCTTGTAGATTATGCTTACCCATTCCTTGATATATGTTATAGTGTTTAGTAACTCTGTGCACATCCTAAAAGGTGTAGACTACTATAAAGCATTATGAATTATTTTCCTAGAATTAGCATTTATTGTGAATTTTCCTCCTACAATGCCCCCCCCAAGCTTCTTGAAGTAATTGGGTTCGCTCATGTTTTATAGCTACCTTATGTAATACATAATCTTTACCCAACTTGTACAATAAAATACTAATAATGCTATATGATATAGCTCTTGTAACCATTTATTTCTTCTCCCTATCTATTTAATGTCTAGGAAAAATTGTTTGTTCTAATAATTTTGTGATGTCCTCTATGTTATCAAAAACAACAACAGTTCTAAATACATGCACATTAGGATATTCATCTTCATGTTTATTTAGTTATTCCCCATTATGCATTCTACTAGGATGATTTGAACCCACAATATCCCATCCTAGTTTCACATTGGTTTGAAATTGGAATTCGTAGAAGATCATAAAACACCTAAAGATTCATCCCCTAACATTGGTTTATTAACTAAGTATCATAATTATTGGTGGTCTATGAATAACTCATAAGGAGTAGTCAATAAGTAATGCTTTAATTTTTTTAATGCAAACACCATGGTGAGTGATTCTCTCTAAGTGGTTATGTAATTATTTTCTACAACTACGAGTTTCTTATTTTCAAAATGTATTGGATGGTCTATCCCACCTTTTCCTAGTTATGCTAAGATATATCCTAATATAATTATTGAAGAATTCACATATACATGGAATGTATTTTTCCATTTAGGAAATACCAAGATGGGTGTTGTTACTAACCTTTTCTATAGCTAAATAAATTTTGTTTGACACTCAGGGATCCATTTGAACTTGGTGTCTTTACATAGTAACTTTTTCAGGGATGTTTATATATTTGCCTATCCTTTTATAAATTTATTATAATATCTAGTATGACCTAGAAAGGTGTACATTTCAGTTAAGTTTTAAATAGGTGACATTCCTAATATAACAACAATTTTAGTTGGATCAGCCAAGATTCAATCATTGTAAACTACATGACCTAGTAAGACACCAAAATGTGTAAAGAATAGACATTTTTGTAAAATTCAAGGTGATGTAAAAATCCCTACATTACTCTAGCATAAATCTTAACTTTTATAAGTAATCTTTAAATAGATAAAATACTGATTAGTCATCTAGATACACCTCCACAAAAATCATGAATAAAGTCTTTAAATGCATTTACCATAGCTCTAGAAAAGATAATAGGTTCATTATTTAAACCAAATGGCATTACATTATATGAAAATGATCCCCATTCAATATAAAAGTTATTTTTATCATGATCTTATTTAATAAATGGAATTTGGTGGTATTCAATGAAACCGTCTATAAATAAATATACCTCATGTCTAATGATAGATTCAAGTACTTCATCAATAAAATGGATATGAAATGGATCATTGATGAAGGAATCATTGATTGCATAGTAATCCCCAAAAATTTATATTTCTCCTATATTATTAGGTTATACCACCATGGATCTCATCCATTATGCCTTCTCAACTGGATAAATAATTACATCTTCTTGCATTTGATCTAGTTCAACCTTTACTTTAGACATCATGTTAATATTGAACTATAGGGTTAATTTTTAATTGGGTGTGTACATTCATTTATTTCATTGTGAATCTCTCTAAAGGATGGTTATATTCCTTTGACCTCAAAACATTTACTTGGAAACACATCTTGATATTCCCTTAAAAACTATAGGGATTTAGAGATCTGCCCTTGTCCCCAGTGTTCTCCCACTGATGTATGTTTAGGGGTCTCTTCTGTCCCAATATTTCATTGAGTATTCCAAAATGATTCTTGATATATTTTGATTAATACACTAGGCATAGTATATTTTAAAATGTGTTTACCTTCCCATTGTGATATGTCAATACTATGAAAATTCTCTTCTTCTACTTGCTCTACACTTTGTACTAATTTTGCCTCCTCTTCATGTTGTAGTTTAAAAATCCATTCTAAATAAAGATCCACATCACTAAACTATCACTAGACTCTAACAAATTATTATATATTCTATTACAAGGATGAATCTGGAGTATTTATTTTTTTTAGCTTTGTAATTATGAAGTGTAAAATATAGGTCCTATGTAGCTTCCTAATGAGAAGATTCAGTAACATTTATTAAATTATTTACATATTCGTGACATAGAAATTTTTTGATCTTTTGAAGGGTATTATATAGTAAATGATTATCATCTTAATATACAAAAGTTTGGATAAAATACAAATAAATTTGTGTCAGGGTTTGGTTTCTCTTGTATGTTCTTGATGTATGGATCAAGATATTGGAAGAGGTGCAAGAGTATGACTAAATATGTGTACCCAATATCAAATATCTAATCCCTGTGTAGTCCATACGTCCATGCACTAATGGATGTACAATTTAGGGAATTGAACCCTTTAAAATAATAGACATTCTAATTTAATATTTTTAGGTAGTTGAAACCTCACACAAGATTTCATAGGCATCCTCCCAATGCATATCTATGTTTCTATGCACAGCTGACCAAGTTACAATAGTTCCTTTCAACGTATAGTTGAGTATGTTGACTCATTTTTATACCTTTGGTATATGGTGTTCAAGCCTCAAGATGGATGGATTAAGATCTTTAATCACAAAATATTGATGTATTTGGAATTCTTTAGCTAACACCATACATAAAGGTCTCAACTCATGATCTCTATAGGACTAATTCAAAATGTGTACATCTGAGTCACCAGTTATGGATGATGCCAAATCCCATGGTAAGATTATTTAAGGGGTAGGTTCAATATAATCCATCATAGTTTCATTATTATTATATAAAAACTTTACCTCAATTTTTTTTTGGTGAACGTACTGAAGGAAAAACACATTCATCAATTTAAACCTATCTAACTGGCAATTTGGTGATAATTAGTTTAAATACCAATGGTTATTCCTAATACATAGTAATGGGCTTCCAATTTTTATATTCATTAGTGTGTACCTAATTATATCTTTCATTTATCCCAAATTTTAACCAACTATTGTCCCCATAAGCATAAGGGGACTCTAACCTTTTATGAATGATATATGACTTATGTTAAGATTTGTTTAAAGGTATGACTATTATTTTATCTTTCAAATGCACTTATAAATGATTACGCATAGTGTTAATATTCATTTTTCCATCATAGGCCCATTTATTACCAATTAATGTAGGGTAATGGATCTTTATTATTTTCATGTCAATGACCTTGAAATCTCCTTGAAAGCTAAGTTTAACCACTTTAATTTAAACATATTCTAGTCAACCAATAGGCTAAACTTTATCGTAATATTGTAAACTTAATGTTACTAAAATGTAACTCAAATTTGGTTGATCAATGGCTTCCCATATGAAGTAAGGACTACTAAATTCAAATACTAAATATGGGATTTCATATCTAGCCATATTGATGTCTAGTCATGAATCCACATCCTAGAGATTCTTGGTCTTGATGTACCAAACTAATTTTTTGACCATTGTATATCCTTATTATGCACACTCTAGAAGATTTTGAAGGATGTTCATGATATTTTGAGATATATCCTAATTATGCAATGTGTTGAGTAGTTTCATTATATCTATCAAAGTGGTCAAAACACCTTCTTACCATATGATCCAGATAATTTGCCCATATATTTGAGCATCAATAGTAGTGTTATCCTCATCAAAAGGTATTTTTTGTTGTATTTCTTGTAATACCTACTCAACTTGATATATTAACTTCTTTTAGGTTGTAGGTTTAATGTATTTATCCCACTAAAATTTTATAATACCTAGACTTTGAGGCATATATAATGGAGGTAACCCTTGTTTATCCCTTTTTTACATTTTGATGGCTTGTAGATATGCATTTTCATTTGAATACACATTAAGCATGTTGGCATTGTACACTGGCTTCTCCCTTCTTTATTTTTATAGAATCAAGTAGTATTAGATTTAATGTTAACCTTAGATCTTAAAATATACATAATAAACTTTCCTTTAGGGATTTTTTGGGATATCTCCTTGTAAAATTATTATATGCTCTACATAGATATCATTACATGAGTAGTTGATTTTGCCGATTATCATTATTGTACCTCCTTGATACCCACCATGATATCCTTCCTGATATCCTCCTCTATATCCTTATCTATTTTATTGATATCCACAAAATTAGGATTACTTTTCTTTATATCCTCACTAATTTATTTGTGCATCTTATCCTCCATACTAATGTCGATGAGTTCTTTTAGTCTAATTTTCTTGTTGTTATTGAAGATTTGTGTTGTTCTATGATTATGTATACTGACAAAAATATTGATATGATGGAGATGATGTAATATTATATCTAGATAGGCCTTGTAGATGGTATTATGGTGATGATGTCATCTAATATTGTGGTGATAAAGGCACTCATTGTAGGCTTATTTGAGTCACATTTGTCATCTCCACATTTGGTCCTAGAATTGTTTTCTTCATAGTGGGTATATATTAGGCTGTAAATGTGAAGATGTTATTTATTATATCTTGCTTTAACTCTTATAATGTGTAATAACTAGTCTCTTCATGATTTGTATATTTTCAAAAATTACAATACATGTTGTGTGATTTCTGAATATATCATTGAATGAGATGGTATTTAGATGTAAGATGTCACACTACCCTACAAAGTTCACAAAATTCAATTCTTATTATCAATTTCTTTCCTATGATGTCCCTCTTGGCCATAATCTATGCACCATAAACCTAATTTAGTCTTGTCATTTTCATGCATTTCATTCATCCTCCTCATAAAAGTATCTAACTTACCATTTAGTTTTGATCATGCTGAGGGAAAATCTACATAGTCTTTCATTTACTCAACTATGATGGCAACAAATCAAGCATCAACTTTGGTGGAGAACTAGGTTTTTGTGATAATGAACCTTATTATGGGTTGTAAACCTTATACAAACCAAGAAGCCTTATCTTTATATTTTAAAATAAAATCCTTTTTATTCATTATGTTAGATAACTTGTGATCATATTTTGTAATTATTTTTCCTGATTTTTATCAAATCTCCTTTAGATCTTAGATCACTTGATTGGAGCATTTTTTTACTTTGAATTAGAATATCATCAAATATTTGACTTGTTTTAAATATAGGGTATTAATATTTCTTTTAAAATTTAACTTTACATTGCATCCTCCCAAATCTCCTATGAGTTCACATTTATTCACATCATTTATTGTAACACTTTTTACAACCTATTTCATATCACATGTGGCTAAGTATTATTTTAGATCTAAATATCATCATATGAAAATAAAGGTACAAACATACCTGCATGAATTGCCATGTTTTATGTATTATTAGTTTTTACTACAAGTGTTTGATTACTAGTAACTATAACTGGTGGTGTTTGTGCACTAGTAATTATGTAGTTGAGTGATTTCATAGTGCTTAATGTGCGTATAGGTTTATTCACACTATTAATTTTAAGGGTAACCTAGAATTATAACTCTTGTAACTTATTTATTTCTAATTACCATTTGGTTTCTATGCTGATCCTTACAAACTTGTTGGTAAAGGAATCAAACCAACCTAATTTAGCTTCTCTCTCTATACCTTCTATAAAGAAAGTGTGCTTAGGGATTGAATACTCTTGAAATGAGTGATGCTTATTTCTAACTTTTTTTTGCTCAAAATTGATCCTATAATATTAATACCCTAAAATTTATCATTTTCATAGAAACTTTCCTTCATGGTTCTAACAAAAATCCCCTCAGTTGACTATGACCTACCTTTACTTCTTAATTGATCTACCTCAACATCTCTATTTACAACATCCTCTTTCTCATCTATACATTATTCATATGCATCATACCCTTCTCTTTCATCATCTTCTTCACCTTATTTCATCAAATTTTCTTCTTTAGCATCATTGCATTACACTTCTCCAACTCTATCAACATCTACTTCTAGTCCTATTTGTAGTTACTTTAGGGTTAATTATCTTAATCAATATTCTTTGATGTCGTAACTATCTCTCAAGTGCCAAAATTTTATTTTCACTCAGTGTATTTTCATGTTCCATTTTTTAGGATTAGGTTTAATTTCCTCTTACTCAGTACTTTTTCATTCACTTTCTCTTGCATACACCCCCATGGTGCCCAAAGTGACTACTCTATGTTGGTTGGAGTAGGCACCATGGCCTTTTCCATAACCAACATATTGATCAATAAGGGTAATCAATATAAAAAATTCCCTCTAATTCCTTAAACAAATTCCTTATATTGTCAACTCTATATTATAGCCATCGATCATAATCTTCATCTAGTAATCTACTACTTGAGATAAGTCGATATCTAGATTACATAATATCTCTAGCTTGTCCTCAGTCCAATTTATAATTTTTTTCTCCTCAAACCAAATCAATATTATTCTAATATATATATATATATATATATATATATATATATATCCATGTAACTAATATGCAAGGCAAATTTCACCAAAAAATTTCATAGATTTCACCATAGATGTGTTATTGGATAATCTCCTTTGTAGTATTTCTAAATCTTCACACTTCTTCCTCTGTAAAAGTATTAATTATCTCATTTAGACATAATTCTACATCTATCAGCCCTAGAAAACATCTCATCATAGTTCATCCAATTTAGTTTCATGCTCACCACACCATTGTTGGTAGAGGTTCTTAGAGTTTTAACAAAACATGTTAGTTACAAGAATAACTTGTGCAATAGAGAGCATAATAGGTGATAGAGAGATATAAATCATATAGGTCACATAAAACATATTTAATAAGACATAAAATAGGGTGAATCATTTATATAAATTAACAGTACCATAATTTATATTGCATAAGATTACAAAATAAAATAAAATAGAGTAATCGACTGTGCATACACCATACATAAAAGAAAATAATAGAAAACCATAACAAGACAACTTTTATTAATCTCTATCAACACATCAAACCAAATTATATTACATAAAATTACTATCTATAGCTTTTTACAATCTTGATGTCTTTTCACCTTTCAACCTTTCAAGAAACAAATTGAATGACTCTTTGCATTCTCCAATTATCTGATTAGACTTTGAAGGTTAAATACATACAAAACTATACAAAATACAAAATTAAATAATTTGTATATTTTTTTATCTTATATGTCAAAATTTTAGAAATATTTATTCTACATCCAACAAATACAAAGTGTTGAGTGAGGATAGGCCAAGTGTCATATTGTAATTAAAGTTGAAATAGGACAAAGCAACTTCAAGACACAAAGTTCAGCCCCAAAGAAATATAGCCAAAATAAATTAATTTTAAAAATAAATAAGTAGTAAAATACATTAGATAAGTTTCATTAGGTTAGTTCCTTAATTTTTCATAGTTTCATAGAGGTAGATTGGGTGTATGCTCCTCACATTCCATGTACTTGATAGCCAAAGTGAAAATGTTCATCTATGAGTATTTTGTCAACTTGTAGAGGTCTAAACTCATAAAATAATCATTGGTATCTTATAAAATCCTACTATAACCATTATGATATGTTCCATATCATACGTCTCCTTGATGCTCTTGTTTTAATATTTTTGGATTCATAAGATAAATATAGAAGTAATAAACCTATTTGAATTCAATATTAAAATGTTTCAATATTGGAAATGTAATACAATATTTTTGAAAATATATTTCATTTAGGCATGTAAATTAAATACAAGTACTAAGCAACTAAGGGATAAAGTGAACATATATTATTTTTTATTCTATTCTATAATGTGGTAGTGATCAGGGATCATCATCAAGATTCCCTAAAGATATTAACCATGTTTACTCTATATTCTGACTATTTTTGATCTACAAGATAGATACATAGATAAAGGACATTAATTATGATAATTTACACTTTCTTAACATGTTTTTAGTCAAGGATATGTATAATAATGGTTCTAAATTTATATCAAGTCTATGTTGTGACTTTTTAAACTATTTTACATCACTATATGTGTCTTTTTGTGTGCCTGATCTACATAATAAGTAAAATCTTCATTTACATTATACCTATTATAAATTAGTAGAAATAGGTTAGGAACATGAGTTTATATATCCCTAGTAACATTTTTTGTTGCTATGTGCTACCTATATAGCAAATACTCCGAAGAGTGCTTCATACTCACATATAGTTTTCCCTCCTATGCATGTGTATGTGGAATTGTCAGAGTGTGACTATATTATCTTTATCGTAATAACCCTTGTTACAAGTGATGAAATATTATATTTGAACATTTTAATGTTTAATATATTTGATTCAATGTTGTAGTAAAATTTGATAATTTGAAATAAATAGTACTTTTCTATTAGACAATCACCTCGTCAAATTGTTAGGTATGTTAATTAGAATATAGCCCTTGTATAGATAAGAGACTTTTGATTTTGAATTATAACCTACTGACACATGAAAATAATATCATAGGATGGGAAAATAGGAATAAAAAAATTGTCACAAACCAAAAGATTTGTAAAATGCTAAAAAGATAACCCTAGATAGTTTCATCAAATTTGGACATCAATATTGATGCTAGTGTCTAAGATAGACATAAGAATCTAGGGGATAAAACCATATATAAAATAGGAAAAAAATGTAGGGATTGGCATAAATTAGATGAATAAAAAAATTATAACATATAGGCCCAAGGGTAGGTAAATCAAGTGAAATAAGATGGAACTGAAGAGGCCCATAAGAAACCATGTTACTAGATGCCTAATTCTTAGTTAAAATGTATATGCATAAAATATACTATAAATATGTGTGATTATACTAAAATGGGTGTATAAAATCTCCCTACCTTTAATATAGTAAGTAAATAAAACCTATAATAATTATTTTAAAGGATAATAAAATGCATACCATGGTATGGACAAAACACCTTATCTTCTCTTGAGTTTTTTCTTGAACCTTTCATTTAAACATTACCTAAAACCAATAATATACCATAAATTAATCAATGTATATAATATTTATGTAAGAAATAATAAAAATGATCATGAATATAATACACCTATGTATTTGTCACATAGTGACATGTTATATAGTACTAGAAACTAGAAAAGTAGACAGGACCCTTGCAACTTCATCCATCTTTTGGCTAGGAAGATGAGTGAGCTTGTACTTGGTCAAGTGTGTTGCATCATGGTGGTGGTGTACCTAGATAAGGGATAATGTTTAGGTGATCTTGTGCCAACCTAGAATAGGAAACCCATTATAGGAAGAGTGGCGCTCTGGTCATCGAGAGTATCATTTCATGACCAACATAACTTGATTGAAAAAAATATGTATATGTATAACTAGATATAGAATTAATGATGTAATCAAGATCACCAAAAAACATGGTGAGAATATATTATTTAATCCATATAATCAGAACAAAAGAAGATCTAATTAGTGTAGATGGTAAGGTTCAATATAGTTCATAAAAGTTTGACTAGGTATGAGTATGTAAAAGTTCATATGCACCTTAGATATGTCTCATTCTGAAACTATGTCTAAAAAATAGTACCAATGTATAGAAATTTTCCACATTAGATAAATGAGATATTTTCTGGTTATCATAGAGTAAATAGTACTTATGAATATGTTGTTATGTAATTTATTTATTAGAATATAATAATTTAAAGTTATATTATTATATGTAATAACAATCTATCACATATAGGAGATTGCATATTTATAGGGATATAAGGAGATTATGGTGGAGATATGAAGTCCATAATTATAGGAAAGACTTTTCTTATATAAATGTATTGTCCTGTATGAAATTAATAGTGTGATAATTATAATATTATTATTTGTCTACTCTCTGTGAACCCTATCTGGCTCCATTACATGAGATAAATATTTGTGTAAGATCCTTGAATACTTATCATTGGTATCAAAGTAGTTTTAATCCTTTACCTATGATGGGATTTTGTGCATAGTTAGGGGAATTTATGTTGTTCACTATTACCCTGTGTATGTAATAAAATTATTTCCTATCTATGTATATTATTTTAAATACTTTTGTTATAATAGGAGTGTGTTGTTTATCTATTTCATATAGTAAAGAGATCTGATCAAAGCACAACCCATGTCCAAATTGTGATAGTAATACTCTAACTCTACCAACATCAAAAAATAATGTAGAATATGAATGTAAATCAATTAAAAGGATTCATTCATTTATATTAGAATTAGATTTGGATAAGACACTCAATTTAATAACATCACTCAAAGGTGATTAAAATTGAAATTCTTATCAGACCTAGTTAATCACTACTTAGTGCATTCTACAGACTCCCATGTAGTCTCGAATCAGACCTACACATCCTGATGCCTTTCAGATACAAATAATATACATATTATACTCACCTTGACATTCACCAAGTCTCTATGTTATCAACCTAATTTAAATTTATCTATGTATCTTTTTTAAACATTATAACTTGAAGTCCTAATTTATTTTTATGGTTCAATTCTTATATTGTCAACTTGAACATTCACTAAATAAAATTGTAGTTCATACATTTATTTTCTTTAGTAAAATAGTGCAAGCTAAATCATATTATTTAAACATTATTATGTCTCAACAAAACTTGTAGCTTTAGAATGCTTTAGTGATAGTCCATTTGGGTCAACATAAAATTCACTTCGCTCTATTTTTCATAATCACATGGCTCTATGATATGGTTTGTTGATTATCTTTAGTTTGTGTCAAAATAAATTCAGTCATTTTATTTCATTTAGTCTATGTCTATAAATTAAGATTATGATAATAGATTTTACAGATTGGAGTTAATTTTTAATTTTGTATATTTTATTTAGTGTTAAGTCATTTTATTATTGAGTCATAAGTCAGCATATCTTAATATGTTATTTTTTAAATTTATATGTTAGTTTTATAATCTAAGTCTAGCATGTTTTAAATAGCTTAATTATTTATTTAAGTCATTAGTTTATATGTTAGCCATTTTTAGTGTTATAGTGTTTGGTTTTATTTAAAAAATCCAATATGTAATCAAAATTTTAATGATTTTCAAAATCAAAAATTCAAAAGTGTTGACAGTTGAGATTTTTGTCAAAAGTCTTATTTTTATGTCAGAGTCTAGAGTCAAAATAAAAAATGATTTAAAAATTAAAAATCATTTTTACATCAATAAAGTATATTGAGTCATGTTGTCAAGATTCCAATTATTTCTGTCATTTTATTTCATATAGAGTTATTGTCAAATTTTGAAAAAACCATTTGCATCATGGATGCATTATCGATTATACGTGACATCCAGATTATGGGGGGTTCCAATTTACATGGAAGAAACTAATATAGAAGCTACTAGAACCATCAAAACACATGATTAACTATATTTTTGAGTAATCAACCTCATGAAGGAGGTTGGAGGCATTGGAGGAAAGAGGCCATTCGATCCTCTTATTAGCCACTAGTGATAGGGCCACTTATACTTTAGTTCAATTGTGTGGGTTGTAGTTTTTTCAAAAAATTTGTGTGGTGTGAAAATAAGAATAGATGTGTATTCCTATTCATTTATGAGTATTACCCATATAACTCCTTTTTAATAATAATTTTATAATTTTAATCAAAATGTATTGTAGAAATCATGATGTGAATGTTTTTAGTAAACTAGGAAAACCAATTGTGTAAGGTTTTTTGTAAATCTAGAAAAGAAATTGTGTAAGGTTTTTGGTAAACATAGAAAACCAATTATGTAAGGTTTTTTTTGAACTTGGAAAACCAATTGTGCAATGTTTTTGGTAAACCTTGAAAACTAATTGTGAAATATTATTCGTACACTTGAAAAAATAATTAGGTAAGGTTGTTGGTCATAGCTAGGGAAAACCATCAGTGAGAAGATCATGAGCACACAAAGGTCACAAAATAAAAATTTATATTGGGATATGTTTTACCATGTAAAAAATGAGGTGGGAGTATTGGAGATTTAGTATTTACATTAGGTAAATCGATGATTATTTAGTTACCATTAAGTAAATAGTACTTACAGTTATGTTATTATGTAAAATATTTATTAGAATATAATAGTTTAGAGCTATATTTTTATATGTAACAATAATATATCACATATAGGATATTGTGTAATTATAGGGATATGAATATTTTGTGGAGGAGATATGAGATCCACAATTATAGGAAATACTTTTCCTATATAAATGTATTATCTTGTATGAAACTAATAGTGTGATAATTATAATATTATTCTTTGTCTAATATCTTTGAACTTTATTTAGCTTAATTGCATGAGATAAGTATTTGTTTAAGATCCTCCAATACCTATCATTTTTTCTATTTTGTAAATTGTGTAAGTGTGGAGAACAGAATTCTAAAGCATGCCCCAACTATGTATGGATAAATATGAGAACTTCAATAAGTACCAATGTGGAGGACATGTTTCTAGAAAACATGCCCCTACTATAATATATAGGTGTTTAACAAAAAATAAGTGTGGATACCATGCTTCCAAAGCATTCCCCCACTAAATTTGAAGCATATGCAAACTATAGTCAACTATGTAGAACACATTTATAAACATTCCCTTATTAAGATGCCATACATTTTTGGAGGAGGTGACATAGTGACTATTGGTCATATCCTTGAAAAATGAAAACTAATAATGTACTCAATATAATTTACTAGATACTTTTCGAAAATTACTATGGATAATAATCTGTAATATTATTATTTGTAGTATTTAGAGTCTAGTAGAATATATGTGTAGCAAAAAATTTAGTAATTTTTGGAAAAAATTAAAAAATTAAATATTTGGTATAAAATTTAAGAACTCATTGTATACATCTAAACATAACTTATGGTTTTAAATTTGGACAACCATGGCTCAAGATATGCATGTTTGAAGTTTGTGTAAAAGTGGTATATTAGGTGAATTTTAATAAAAATATGAAATCATTTGCATTTTAAACTTTTGTAAAATTGGATAATAACCATTACATGTGGAAATCCCATCACCTAATGTGATTTGATGTGATTTATGGTTCCTTAGATGGCCAAAAAAAAATTGAGCTAGTAAGTAGGTTTGATTGTGATTTTACCAACAATTTTAAATTTTTGAAAAAAAAATCATTTTGTGTGTGATTTTGGTATTTTTCATGGGATGTTAGATACTTATATTGAAGTTATAGATGTTTGTGTTGGTAAAAAATGATACCATCTAGGGGTAGACATAAACATTTGATGTTTCCATCTGACATGAATGTTAATGTTTGACACTTCTATCCTACATGGATGCTAACATCCAACACTATTTTCATATTATTTTTGTCTATAGTTAACTATTATTTTTATTTTTTTGTATTAAAATATAAATAATAATTAGTTTTATCTTTGTATTATTTATTTCATAAGGATATACATACTCAAGAGCTCTATTACGAGTGACATTAGTCCACCTTAGCAAAGCTAATCTAGATACAACTGACGGGGCCATTATTAGTCAGGTTGGGTTGGGTCATGTGGCCTATTTAGGATAGATTCCCTTTGATATCCACCTATGCACATCCTTAGCTAAGAGGTGGAATCCATATATATGTAATATATATCTTCCCTCAAGTGAGATGATAGTCACTTTAGAGGATGTGTACTAGTTTTTTTGACTTCCAATTAGTTTTTTTAACTTCCAATTAGTTTCTGGAGATGGTATGCTAGGATATATTAAATGTTCACATGTATATTTCATGAGTTAAAAGTTTCTTGATGTAGAGACAAGTAGTATGATTCATTTTGACAATATTATTAGAGGTGATGTTCCATGGTTAAATAAGTTTATTTTCATTTTACTAGCATCATTTGTGGATGTGGAGGGTGGTACAATTGGTATTTCATATTAGATATACTAGGTAGTTTGGAATATTGATCTAGATCAGACTAGATATTTGTAGGGTTGATTTTTATTGGCCCACTTATATAGGGATGTTTATAGTTTTTCATTAGAGATTCATGGTGGAGTTCTTAGAGCTATAACTTTATTACATGTTTGGGCCTATGAGCATATTTTATTGGTACAATGAGTTGTTTGTCTCCTACTTAGATGGGATCATCCAAAAATGTTATCAAAATGGTGCATATTTCCACATGGTATAATTCATACCATGATGGAGTAGAATATTACTTTGGATAGGTTGGATCCATATCCAATTATATGTCATCCTTACATGACTTTTGTTAGATACCCTAAGGATGGAAATGAATTATAAAGGGTCCATATTAGTATATAATTGTTTGATTAATTTCCTAATGTTTACGACTTGTTTAAGTGTGAATAAGATATATGATGGTTTGGTATAGAGTAGGGAGTAGCCTCAACACCATACCCATGGAATCAAGTAGAACAGAGTGGGAATAGGCCCCATGATAGGCTGTAAACTATGATAATATATCTATCCCCATGTCTAAATAATGAGAAAGATCTTGTGGTTCCTCTACCTAAAAGAGATGATGTAAGATGTATAAATGGCTATATGTAGTGGTGGAATGGATATTGATGTCCACTATTATTTCCTATTATGGTTTCACCCCTAGGTGTCACTCCTATGACATAGGGTAGTGTAGGAGGAAAGATAGGTGGTGAGGCGTGTAATGATGTTCCTTTAGGACTAGAACCAATAGATGAGGTGGATATTGGGGCCAAATGTGAGTACAATAGTTTTTAAGTTTGGCATTTGATATAGTTATAGTATTATTTTAAAGTTTTTGATTTCATAGATGTAACTAACTGGTATCATATCTTGAATGTCTATAAGTAATTAGGAGTGGGTGATGATGGTGGATCAAGAGATACAGGTCATTACACATAACATTTTGATGTATATATCTAGAGATAGATTTATTTAGAGGGATTTTTGACATTATAGGTGACCATGTGCACCTTTATTTGATCACGTGTCGAGTGTTATGGAAGAATACCATATTAAGGTTATTGAGCATGAAGAGCTACATGTTGAGTTGGATAGATGTGACATATCATAGTGGAGTGACACTAAGATTATAAAGACTATAATTTAACATTATGATACTTTGTGATGGTAACATGAGGATACAGTACAATATCTAGGTGTTTTTCAAATGAGAGTACATGTGATATCATATGCAAACATGCCCCAATTAAATCCTAGTGTATCTACATTGAGAGGTGTTGTATTTGTGTAAATTGATAGTGATGAGGAGTACAGAACTAAGGATATTCCCCCAACATATGTTTGATGTGATTATTTATATAAAAATTGTATCAATTTAGATATATGACATTTCTCACATGGTTTTATATTGTTTAATTCTTTGTTGGTCATTTATATAGTTTTTATTCATAATTATTTCCATGGTGTATGTTAGGATTTGGTAAATTGTTTAACAAATATGTTCATTTTTTACATGCATGTATTATATTAGTAATAAATAAGTCACCATAAGTAATGAAATCTAGATGGAAATAAGAAAGTGTGACTTTAATGATAATGTGGTAATGGGGTTATCAATTGTGCTTCTATACTCATCTCTGAAGTATATGCAAAATTGTCTACTAAATCTATATGTATCTATTTAGGTACCCATATCTATTGTGTATCTTTACCTAATTCTTGTGTCTCTTTATAAAGTACTTGATTGACCAATTGTTCCTTAGTAGGATAAGTGTAGGATGGATTAAATTGGGAGAGATTAGTCCTGGGAGATAGTAGATTGGGAGGAATTATACTATTGGTCATCTTCTATGATGGATGATGGAACATTTGTTCCTCATAATGAGAATTATGGGATGAATCAACCCTTTTATATGATCCTCTAAGAGATGTATGTAGAATATATATAGATATGCCTTTTTGATATTCAATAATTTCAAAATCAGTTAACTATATAAGATTTTTCTCAAGAGCAAGTCACTCATTCTCTTGATGTCTATTAATACCATGATAAGTGAAAAAGTTTTTTCTTTTTTCCTTATCAAATCAGTGAGGTGGGTAATGTGAATTAGGAAAGAGTGTGATCATTTATTTATCCAAAAACATTTGAAATATGTCATGTGGTTTATCTTGGTACCAATAAAATTAAATAGGTTATCATTTGGTATAGGTATATGGTCTAATTGTGGGAGGTACTCTATAATCATGCTCCTTATTTTTATTCAACACCTTAATTATTTCTATTTTTACATATGTTATTAATTATTTAGAAGTTGATTAAAACTATTTATTATATTTTGAGACTTGGGTATTTGTCTTAAAAACATATCTTTTATTATGTATTATTTCTAGTGAGGATATTGGTAGCTTGGTTTGAGTATTCATGAGAATGTAAGCATAGTTGTGCACGTAAAAATATAATGTCTCAAATGAAGCAAAAATCTTATGCAATGCTCTTTATCTAAGTGGGGAAATAAGAATTATACTAAATATAAATTTTAAGGTATATAATTCAAAGAATATAAACCATCCTTATATCGAATGACATTGTCCTATAGTGATTCATTTTATATTTATGTCAATGGTTACAAGTATTATAATTGTAATTTAGCTAAGGTATAACAATGAAAATGTGATAGGAAAACATATTCAATTGTTTTAAATGTTTCTAATGAAACATTTAAAATACTATAAACCAATCAAGATCCCCTTGGGTTAAGCTATGATGAAAATATTTTAAGAGTAGGCTTCCATTTTGGGCCCAATGTTCAAAGGAATGTATATATTGTCATAAGATAATAATAGGATCCCCTTGACCATTGAAAGATGAAAACTCACACATATTAAAGTGTGAATGATAAGGATGCTTAAGTACATTCCTAGTAATAGGTTTCTTGGTTGAACTATTCTCCTCAAGAATAGCCTCATGAGAATAAATTTTAAATTTAAGAGTTTTGAATTGTTTCAAATCTCCCATGGTAGTCATGATAGATAACATATCATAATAAGAGGTTAAAATTTTTCCTATTGGTTGTAAATTACCATGCACATGGAACATAAGAATAATTGAATCTATTTCACTATCAAGGGGTGAATTATCACATGTTTTTATTTCTTATTGCAAATGGGTATTCGTGGTTAAAGAGATATGTAAATTATGTTGCATTGCATGAATATTGGTACTAGTGTCGTTACAAATCTCTAGATATTGAATAGGGTAGTGGTAAGTAATTTCAATTGTAATCATTTTCTATTTTGTATTAGAAAGTTAAAACATGGGAAGGGAAAAAACATTTTCTAATTCATTTGTAACATCATGAGGAGAAAAAATTCAATGTTCACTTTTGGTTATACTTTATAAAGGAGAGAGAGAAGATGCAATGCTAGTTTTGACCATCATTGTCTTATATGGCTTGGTATTTACAAATGATACATGAAATATACTTGGGAGATTATTTGTGTCCTCAAACAATGTATGATTTGTAACTAATTTCTTATGATTGTAATGTGCACTCTCATGTTTTTATTTAAGAGAGACAATGGTAGATGTAGGGCATGTATTTTTTTCGTCACAAACTAGAGGGGAAGAACAAATTTCATTATTTAAATTTGAATCCTCCAAATGGAGAATAGAAATTTCAACAATATTATTACTTGGGGAATAAGGTACACATTTGATTTCATCAACATTGTCATCATGAGAGATAGATGAGGAACAAGTAATGTCTTTGACATTTGATTTATTGTAAGGAGAGGAAACACACTCACATTGTGAATTAAATAAAGAAGCTAGGCATGCAATATTTTGATTTTGAACATCATTAATGCTACTAGTTTGTGTATTTAGTAACTCTTCACCATTATATAAAAAAAGAATAGGAAAAATGTCATAACCAAGAGGGATGTCATCACAGTCATACCTATAAGTATAAAGATCATAATCAAGACCTTGATTATTGATATTTGCATTTATATCATCAATCTTTTCATTATCGTAGTTGTAAGAAAAATATGAATTATCCTATTTTTGGTGTTATTATAGGTATTTGCATGCAATAAATTGATCATCGGGTAGATAAAATAATCATAAAAATGAAGTTTCTATGCATGGTGTTTTTATAGTGATGCAATAAGGTTTGTAATGTTCAATACAACTATGAAGCATACAACCACTAGGGCCAAAGTAAAGATGTAACTAATAATTACTAAATTATGTCCATATAAGTAAGAGAGGAAATAGATCTATAAATAAAATATCTCATTCTGAAATAACCTTTTTGAAAAAGATAAAAATCCTAATATGCAAACTAGAGTTTTTATTCAACAAATAGAGGTCTATTTCATCAAATTCTTTAATGGTTTTGGATTCATAATAGAAACATAAAATAAATTAAGATTTTTGAATGTAATATTAGAATTTTTAGATTTTAGTAATGAAATATAGTATTTTTACAATATATATCATTTAGGCATGTAATAAATACAAGTAATAAGTAATTAAGAAATAAAGAGAGCATATATTACTTCTTGTTTTGTTATGGATTCTGGAAATAGACAAGAATCATCATAGGGATTCGATAAATATCTTAACCTTATTCAATATATATTATGACTATCTTCATCTATCATATATTTGCATCAATCAAGGATAGTAACATTTATTCTAATGTCCACTTTCGACACAAGTTTCCAATCAAGGATAAGTATAGTGCTCTAAATTTATGTCAAGCTTGTAATATGACTTGTGTAACTATTTTACATCACTAGATATGTATTTTTATGTTCCTTTATATATATATATATATAAAAAGAAAAACCCTAGTTATTTTGTATTTTGCCTCTTATAACCTAGTAAAAATGGGTTAGTAACATGAGTTGAGCTAGCCTTAAAAACCCCATTTATTGTTAAGTGATGCCTACATAGCCAATACTCTAAAGAGGGCCTTAGATTCAAATGTAGTTCTCCCTCCTATTCTTGTGTGTGGAACTATAATAGTGTGATTATATGATCTTTCAAATATTAACCATTTTTAAAAGTGATTTAATATTATATTTAACCTTTTAAATGTTTTAGATATTTAATTCAATGTTGTAGTGAAATTTGATAGCTTGAAATAAACAATACTTTTTAATTGATAGTTATCTCATCAAAATATTAGGTCTGTTAATTAGAATATAACCATTGTATATATAAGAAATTTTTGATTATGAATTATGACCTGGTGACACATGAAAATATGACTATAGGAAGGGAAAAAGGGCTAACAAAATGGTCACAAAGAAAAATATATAAATAAAAAAGATAAAATATAAGCCTAGATAGTTATGTCAAAGTTGGACATTAACATCAATGGTGGTGTCCAAGATAGACACAAGTGTCTAAGTGTTAAAAACATCTAAAAAATAGGAAAAATATGTAGGTATACATGACATACATTGTATGAATATAAACAAACATAACATATAGCCCCAAAGGGCAAGTAAATCAAATGAAATAAGATGGAACTGAAAAGGTCCATATGAGACTAGGTTAATAGATTTCTAATTCTTAGTGAAAAGGTATATACATACAAAGAGAAAATAAATTTGTGTAGTTGTACCAAAATGGGTGTCTAGAACTCCTTATTGGGCCATGCAATTCCATTCTATCTTATCTATTTTGGAATGAGTAATCTTATAACATAATTTATTTTATCAGTTTAGTCCACAATGGCCAAGAGTGGGATCTCTTGCTCTTGGAGTCAAGACCCATATATCAATGTTATATATAATACTATATATAATGATATAAGGGTATACTCTATTGGTAAAAAAATACTATCAGAATAATGCAAAATTGTTTGTTCATGTAAATGCATTTGGTTTTCTTAAAGGTCTTCCACTTTCTTTCTGCTTTAATGAATTAACACTAATGATATAGGAGTGTAATTTTTTATTTTATACAAAGTGTGTGCATTAAATAGGATGTGATTTTTATATTTTAATTTGTTTATTTAATTATTTTTAATTTATTTAAATTCTTTAAGGATATGTGTGTAATTATTTAACCCTAAAATGAAATGTGTTGGGGTGTGTATTTCACTTTAATATTAGAGTTAAGAATATAAAAATGAAATGGCATAAGGGTGATAATTAGATATATAGTAGGATAATTAAATTATACACTCAGATATAAGGATACATTAAATTTATTATGTTGAGATAGTCTAAATATGTAGTATATAACTAGGATAGATATATAAATGACAAATAGGACAAGTAGTTAGCTTGTTATGATGTTAATGTACATCTATATCTATAAAAAATATAAAGTATGTGATAAGATAATTTTAGAATAGTTGTCAAATTCTTGATTTAGTAAATTTAACTATTTGGATAGTTACATCAACCCTATATGGTTGCATCAATGGTACTTTCTGATTTTGATGATAACATCTTGTATAGAATATCTAGTGAAACATGATGCAACCATCTAGATTCTTCAAGGCTTGTCTTTGCCTTCACTCTAGTGTTTTTATATCTAGGTCATGGATATTCACTCCTTGTGGAAAGGAAAAAATACTAGATTTCCATCTTCAATATGCCCTTGGGGGAAAATGGGTTAGTGGGAATATGGTGTCAAATTGACCCCAATGATTCCATTATTAAAGAATAATGCCTACATAGCCAATTATTTGAAGCGGGCCTTAGACTAATGTGGTTCTCCCCTACATGTTGTATTGTGTGTGATTCATGAAATGTGTGTAAATCAATTACACCAATGACCTTTCTTATAACTTGCTAAATTGAACTCTTTGGATACCCCTTTAGTAATCTAGACGTCTAGATGTGTTATACTCATGAACTGTATAGAAATAGAGAAGTTTTGATTAGCTGACTACTTTTTAGATTTATTTTTAATAAGTTACTTGGTTTATTTGGTATTTTATAGATGAGGAATGAATTGGGGTTGATAGAGTAGATGCAAGGCTTGAAAAATCAAGGAAAGTGTATAATTGAGAGGAATAATCAAGGTTTGAATTTTATAAGTGTACAAGATTAAGGTGATACAAAATCAAAAAATATCATTTATGAAATTAACTATAGACTTGTTTGTAGTTCATTTATTAAAAGAGTCTTAGAATTAATAATTTTCCATTACTCCTTAGACTCTTTCTTTGTGTGACTAAATCCCAAGCCATCATGAAACTTAGCATATAGTGGTGAAAATATAGCTTCATGTTTTGGTACTAGAATAATTTGTATTGAACCTTTAATTAGAAGATCTTATTTCAATCTTACCCTCTCCATGTTTAAATTTTTATTTATGAACAAGTGATCTTTCCATTTATTTATAAATGTTGAAGTGAATCAAAGTAGAGCTTTTGAATTCAATATGATACAATTGGTGTGGCTAGAAGTGTAAAAGTTATGTGAGTGAGTGATATAATTATAATTGGACCTCTAGTGGAAACACTACCTCTCTTAGATATCTATTCCAATAAATCTATTTAATAGAGCCAAATTCTTATAACTTGTGTCATGGATTGTCTTAACTATAATTACAAAATAAGAGGATGTAAGGCCCCCAATTATTCAAGACCTCACTTAGTACATATACCCTAATAGATGTAAATATAACTGAGATCATGGCTTGAACAACAATTGAACTAAAAGGAGGGCCCTAATGGAAATACTACTACCCTTTTTTATGCTTTCTTATATTGTTTATGTTGTATTCAACACAACCCACCTTGCAAGAGGGGACCCATTTTTTTGGAAATTGTAAGGTTTATTAATCATAAGGGTATGCATGTGTGTTTTATGGGTTTTATTATATGTGAAAATTTACACTTTTCAGCACTATACCACTTTTGTTGCACCTATTTTTCTTTCTACAACCCATTTCCATTAGAAATACTTATTAAAACTAATCTATTAATGAAAATTTTGGGGGTTTCATATGTATGATAGGTATTCAAATTTATCTATTCGAGTTTATTATTTTGGCTCATTTATTCATCATTATGAACATTTTAGTTTTTGACAGTTTGGCTTTCAAAATCTTTTATTTAGGAAATTCTATTTGACACTTTGGTCTTCAAAATATTTTGGTTTTCAAAAACTCATCTTAAACATCTTGGTCTTTGAAAACTTTCATTCAAGAAATTTTAGTTGGGAAAGTTATTTCAAGTGTTATTCTAGTTAAAAACTTTAATTTAGGTACTTTCCTTCAAATAATTTTGTTTGATACCTCTTATGTGGTGGCTTTATTTCAAAAAAAATGGTCTTTGAGAACTTGTTCTTCGATAGATTTTATTCATGATATTTTTGGTTGGAACCCTAACCTTTGGAAACTTTCTATGATAAATCTTCACAAATTGTAATTTGGTCTTCAAGAAAAGTGTTTGAAACCTTGGCTTATGGGAGAAGTTTCGAAAATGTCTCCAAAGAAAATATTAGTCTTTAGAATCTTTTGTTTGGGAATTTGGGATCACAAAATTAGATATTTTGACTTGAATGCAATCTTTGACTCCCAATTGGAACATATATATATATATATATATATATATATATATATATATATATATATATATATATATATATATATATATATATATGTTATTAATTTTAAGACACACACACACACACACACACACACACACACAAATATATATATGTATATATATATGTATATGTATATATATATATATATACATACATATATATATATACATATACATATATATATGTATACACATATACATATACATATATATATCTGTGTGTGTGTGTGTGTGTGTGTGTGTGTGTGTGTCTTAAAATTAATAACACCATATCACCTGAAATGAGTAAGCATCCTATGTGTCATACCCACTAGGCCTAGGTGGTCAAATTTTAATTAAATGAAGGTGATGAGCTCATAAAAGTTGGTGATTAATGGTGCACAAACTATACATGAATGTAAAAAGGTTATAACATAAAACTAGTAACCAAAATCACATCCATTTATTTTCAATGAGATCAAGCACATATTACATTATAAATTTAAAATCCCTAGCTACATTTAGATAAGTTATAATTTGCATAACAAAGTGCTAAGCCACCATCACCAAGCTCTTGAATCCTACTAGTATTAAGAACCAATAATGGAATCTTTATCTAAACTAAACAAGGGATCCCAAGCCAAATCTAGATTATCCATTAAGGATTCAATAGAATACATGGATATAATTTTTCACATAATAACATTTAGGGGTCTTTACATTAATTACTCAACTCTATGAGATGTCATAGATAGGATTGAATTGCTCATTTACAAGGAAGATGTCTCCATAGAAGAATAACAAGCTGTATCTGACTTATTACCCTTAAAACTCTAGGAACTCCATTATGCAACTTCTAATCCTAAAGTCATGCCACGCATTGACTTATTATGAGACATATTATTTGAAGGGATAATTTGAAATGATGATTTAATACATTATGTTAAAAAAACACCATCATCATATACATATTAGTAAATGCATTTATGAGGTATTTATGTTTACCCATTGATTTAACTATTTTAGGAATAATAGAGTTTTATTCCTATGTTAATTAAAGGTCTAGATTAATAAATCAATAAATAATATTGAAATAAATATAATCCTAATTTATATAATTTATCTATATTTTTTACTTCTCTAAAAATATTAATAAATAAGGAGAAAGTATAAATTATCTAGAAATAGGTTGAAATGGCTATTGCAGGGTCTAAAATTTGCTGTATAGAACTGGGACAATGTCACAAATCAAAATCTAGCTTTCATTTGGTGAAAGGATAGAATCATCAAAAATAAGACACTTTGGGGTCTAGTGTTGTTGTCCTCTTTTATCACTATTATACAAACTACTCATAGAGACGTGATTTTTTTGAGTTCTTTGCATTATTCTTGTGTGAGCCTACTTGTGAAATCTTGAGTGTTGAATGTCAATAGAGCTCACTATAAATCTATTTCAATATTAAAACTCTAACCCTCCATCATGCTTGATAAATAAGACTTGAATTACTTGATAAAGGGGGATTAGTGTGTGTAAGATGTATTGAACATGTGATCCACACCCCTTGTGTGGGAATGATACCTACATACTAATACTCTGAAGAGGGATCAAGCCATATGCAGTTCTCCCACGTGATGTGCTTTATGCAATAATGGAATGCAGATTAAAAAATTCTAGATTGAGAGTGCTTGAGGTGGCTAGGGACAAGTGTGCTAGTTTTAATATGTTTGTAGTTGTGTTGGATGACTATATGCAGAGAATAGGAAAGTTTACCTTAGTGGTTTATTTGTATTCTTGCTTGTTTGTAAGATTTTTCACATCCCTTTTTAAATGAACTTTGAATGGGATTTTATAGGAAACTATAGGTCATGGGTTAAATCTATTCATGCTAGATTGACATGATGAAGGATAATAATCAGATGAAATTGACCATTTGGTCCCAAAGTGTGATTAGATAGGAGTGTCAAAAATGGGACACCCTAGGGTCTAGTGCTATAGTCCAGGTATGGTGCTCCTATCTTATAGGTTCAAAACTTGAGGGATAGGATGATCTTAGGAAATAAAGTTTGACTGAGCTAAAATAAGTTTTTAGGAGTCTAAAAAAGACTATGAATGAGTAAAAATTTGTCTAAAATGGTCACACGAGCATGCAAAAAAGAGCTATGGATTGGGTATCACAAACCACACTCAAACTACCAATTTGGAAATTTTATATGACTACATTTCCCCCCCCCCCCCATTTTATTCTAATGATGCAACAAAGTGAAATATTTATATAAATGAAAATTAGTAAGCATACCTAAACTTACCTACAAGGGTGAAGCCCATGAAGCTATGTGATGTTGAGTTTGCGTAGAGAAAACACATCATGAAGTGTAAATCTAAAAGAGAAAATAAAGAGTATATTAGTTCTTACTAGACACACTATGTCTAAAATAACAATGCATAAAACTTGGGTAAAAGAGAGAGGAAGAGAAAGGAACAAATGCACCTTAGTAAATACATGGACCAACTCAAAACTTGTGTTGTTGATTGATGCTAGATATATGTTGTATTAAAAGTAATATCATGAATGGAACTAAGTGCTGAATTCCATACGAGTGGCTCAAGAATACAAAGGTTTTCCCTTTGGATCCATCATTTCCCACTAAGTGAAGCTATGTGGTCATGCACATTTTGATCAATTCTTAGACTATGCATCTAATCGCTCTGAGTAGGTGGCTCAAGAATACAAAGGTTAGCTAGTATTTTAGCTCCATCATTGCGCATTAAGTGAAGATATGAAATAATAATAGTATGAGTGTGTGTCAGATGAGATGGATCTTGAATCCCATGAATGATTTTTAATTTGATAATTTTTATGGATAGTCTAATGTGTACTAAGAACTCGGTCAATCTATGGCCACTCCAAAAGGTGGAGATTAGGATTGTATAAAATCCAATCCAAAACTAGGAACTAGGCTTATATAAAACCCACTATCAAATGATTCCAACCACCTACAAATGGAAGAAGGCATGAAACTAATAAGATTACCTTGGTCATGCAATTTAAAAATAAAAGAAGGAAAATGTGGTATGCACATTGGCCCCAATCACTAGTGTCTATAACATGGATTTTGATCTAGAATTTGTACTAACTTTCCAATATAAAACTATAAATGAGAGCAATTATGATGTGTATGATGCCCCTATATCTAGATTCATTGAGAAAAACTATACTAAACTACCCAATCTAAATTTACCTATTACTAAAAAATTGTAACTGAACTTACCTTTCTACCTATTTCTGAAAAATCTGGTTTTTTTGTTGTTTAGATAGCAACACAAAAAATAAGACACTTTGCTTTCTATTGTTGTAATCCAAGTATGGTTCTCTCATCCTTTACTATTTTTGATCACTATTTATTACTATTTTCCTTGTTTGTTCTACTTGGTTTAGGGTTTGGTTTCTACTCTAAGTATTCTAGAAACTATTTTTTATCAATAGAAGGCTCTAATCTCTATGACAAAACCCCTATTTGTTTCCCCCTCTTCTAAGGGTAAGAATTAAGACCCTACAATGACTATCCTTAAATTAAGTTCCCTAAAAGTGTGTTCTATTATGAAATACATGATATAGTAATGATAATAAAAACGAGCTCTCAATATATATCATAGTTTGTATTGGAGATTGTTAGATCAATAGAGGTATACCTAGATAGATGTAACAATGTAAAAATATGTGTAGTATATTGAAATAAAACTATCAATGTTAATTATTAGTTATTAGTTTGTTAATTAGGGATGGAGCATGATGTCTATCATGGCATCTAAGAAGGCAAGATAATGCATGATGTGGATCATGGCATTGTGAACAATTGAGAATCAAATAAGCAAACAAGAATGTAAGGCAAGAATCAATAAGCATATAAGAGTGGGCAAGGGTCCAATAAAACAAGGTACATGGGCACATATCACTCAAATTAAAAAGCAAGCATGCCATTCATGTTCAAATTCCTACATACACATACAATTGGAAACAAGCAAGGTTGGCATGAGGGCCACAAGTACATAGAAGAGTACAAGCAAAGGACATTAGAAAATATCCTAAAGCACATACAAGAGACAAAACAAGAATTGATAAAATGCAATCACATATAGCTATGTAAATCAAGAAAGGAAGACATGTAAATTATGGAAATCAAATCACATATAACTAATCAAATCAAGAAGTTAAAGTATGCAAAACATAGAGTACAAGACTAGTTATATGCTACGTAATACACAAGTTTTATATACTAGTGAATGTTGATAGAGTAATTTGTGTAATCTAGTAAGTAATATATATCATCATGATAACTAGAGTGTGTGGTGTTGGAATGACTTAACTTGGATGGTGCAGTTATGTATAATATGTCCTTGGTGTGTAGATATGTTGATGTATGTCTCAAATGTAGAAGTAATATGCCCCCCTCAATGGGTAGAGTAAAGCAATCAAGGATATAGATGTTACTGCACACATTCAAAGAAGATCAAGTGAAGCATGGTATTGTATATAAATCAACAAACAATAACATAAAATAGAAAACTATAAGTCTATCATGGTGGTAGAAATGTAAATCATGGATAATGCATTCAATTGAAATGTTTTTGATTTATTTGAATGTTTTTGTATTTTGATATATTTTAATGTTTTTGTATTTTGAATTATTTGAATGTTTGTGTATTTTGACATATTATATGTTTTTGATATTTTTTAAATAAGCTATGTATAACTAAACATAAGGAACTATATATAATTAATTTTAAAAGAAGCTATATATACTAATGATACTAACCAATTAGTGTCATGAGAGACACCCTATCATGATGTCTTGTGTCAAGGAGAGGGATTGTACATGATCATCAAGAATAATGGAAGGGCTGAGACTATGAATCAAAAAGTTGTGTATGTTATAAATGCTTCTAAATATCTATAGTATAAATCTATTGTGGGGACCCCCTATAAATCTAAGAAGTGGATGAAACTATAGGGCTCTTAGCAACCAACCTCATAGTAGAAAAAGATATTTGAAAGTGTGTTCTATGTGTAGAGGCATGAGACCTCAATGATACTACCCTAGATGTGAACACTATAGCTAGAAACTATCTAGAATCCTAAACTATTGTTTCTCTAAAAGAGGCCTCTGTGGAAGTGTATGAACTCTCTATGCTGGCTAGGAAGGCCTCGACTGTGTCTAAATATAAACTAGATAAAGAACAATAATTGATGGAAAAGCTAAAACTGGTGACTATAGATTAGTAGATGGATTTGAAGTAGGGAGTGGTAACTCATATGAAACTCTACCAACTATAATAACCTAATTAGTATGAATGAATTTCATGCATCTATGAACTATATATGGTACTACATGAAGTTTATGAATCCATGGTTGACCAAGCAACATATAAAAGACTCCTACACTAGGAATAATAGTAAATTGTGTGGCCAAATGTGTTGGAATAACCTATAGATGAATTACAATCTCACCAAATAAACTATATATGTGTTCATTGAATCCATTTATAATTATGTCCATCAAGGTAATATCCTACTCTAAATATCCTAAATGCTATACTAATGTCATAGTACACATTTTCACATAGATCTATTGTCTATGAGAATAGTATGAATGAGATAATGATTACTATAAGCTCTGATAAAGAGTGCATGGTAATTAAATCATCCTCAACTATCTCCTACTTTGAGAAAGAGGTAGAAGGTCTAGTTAGAACTCTAGAATTATACACATCGATTATATTTCTCAAAGGATGTGACTAAACTAAAGGTGTCTGATATGTATCTAGTGAAGGGTGTGCATGATATGTAGGGTGAACACTTGATGTATCCCTTGTCTCCTATTATAATGTTATAGGAAAGGATCTAAGAAAAAATTTAAATCCTTGTCTTGTGTTTGCTTTGATTGAGGAGGCTCAACTAGAGTGAAAAGATAAATAAGGTTGCCATTTATCAAGTCTTGTATCGTGTGTCACAAATTGATGCATCTATTTTTTGTGTGGCCTGGTACCTTGTGAAAATTGCAAAATACATTTTGATCATATCCTCAAGGAAGAGGCTTTTTTAAGTCAATTTCCTAAAGGTGGGAGAGATATGATATTACATTCCAATAACTATTATAAGACTCTGGCTAGAGATACTAGTAGATTGGTAAAGGATCACCAAGGAGGTGATGATAAAACCACTTGCTGAGGGGGCTCTAAATCCATATTAATTATAGGTTGAGTTTTTTAATCATTAACCTGTACTTTGTATGGGACTTTAATATTACTCTTGTTTTTTTTTTCTGATATGTTTGTATACTTGAGTTTGCACATTGATATTAATTTGACTTCCCTTTCCTTTAATGTATGACATAACTCAGTGAAAGAAGAGAAACTTTTAAACATTATTGACTCTTGTAAAGCTAGTAGAAGAATCTATTTGAAGAGATCTTGTAATTCATGATCAATCATGGGGCTATTCATTTTAACCAAGATAGTCTTACATCAAAGAACATAATCTGAGGTGCTCATTTGACCATTGTTTCTATTATTTCACTTGGGCATAAGAAACCTTGTCACTTATGTTAATACTAAAATGATCTTGAAACATGTTAGCTAAAGGATTGAATGCATTGATCGAATAATTTGGTAGACTATAGAACCATTGTAGATCATAATGCTTTAAAATCCATAGAAATACCTTGGTTAGTAAGTAGTCATTTGGCACATAGTCCAATCTGCTACGTGAAAATATCTCAAGTATGTCTTTGGATCACCCTTTCTATCATATAAAGTGAGCTTGGGTTGAATAAAACCTGATAACAAGGGTGTAGAAGCAATATGACATGCCAATGGTGTATGAAGTAGAGAGAAAGAATCCAAGGCTTGTGTTGGTTTAAAGGTAGCTTCATCAAGATGTATCACTTTAGATTAAAGAGATTTTATCTCTTACACAAGGATAGCCACATCGAGAGACAAAGATGTACTAGCCATACGAAGTGGTGCCTCATAGGAAGGTTGGGATACTATAAGGGTTTGTTGAGACATAGTTGCCCCCATAGTGTCATTTACAACTAGTTTCTTTGAAGGAATGGAAGACTCAACTTGCTTAGCCTTTTTAACTTCCATGATATATTGTAAGATAAAAGTATGATCTCAGGGATGTTTCTTGAATTTTTCTCTAAAATTTTATAGAATCAAGTCTTTGTTGATGACATCGTTATCAAAAATAGGTGGAAGTGGATCAATAACTTGATGTGGTAGGTCATGAACATTGGTGTGTGTATCATCATTGTTATTCTCATATTGCTCATTGTCAAAATTATCTTCATGGAAATTAGTGTAATCTGGAGGTGTAGGATCTATAGCAGGAAGTTGAGCTAGTTGTTTATTTATGGTATATCGTTAGGTTGAAGGAATCTAGGTGAATTTAGGAGGGTTGCCACTAGGTCTTGCACTTCATCTCAAAAGAATATATGCAAGGAGATTAGGTGGCATAAGGAAAAAAAATTGAATAATGAAAGAAAAGATTAAACAAATATAATCTAAAAAATGAATTAGAATATACATAAAAATGAAATGAAGCTCAAAAACATGTAAGGTGATACCTGAAAAGCATGGGAGCTAGTATATGAAACTAGGGTTTGAAATAAAATAATTTTTAAAATTACTATGGAAAATTTTAAAAATTAAATGAAATATTCCAATTTAAATATGCAAGAAGAAAATTTAAAAAAATACCAAAAAATTACTAAGACCTAGTATAGGCAACTAGGCTTTTGAAAGAAATTAGTTTTAAAATTACTATGATGAATTTTAAAAATTAAATGCACAATTATAATTTAAATATGTAGGAAAAAATCATAAAAATACTAGAAAAAATAGCAAAGAATTTTCCCTAGGATTTATAGGGTTTTTATGTGAAAAAAAAGTAAGTCACATTCACCAAATGATTTAACTATTTTGAGAATAATGGAGTTTTATTCCTATTTTAGTTAAGGGTCTGGATTAATAAATCAGTAAATAATATTTCAATAATTATAGTCCTAATTTGTATAATTTATCTATTTTTTTACCTTTCTAAAAATATCAATAAATAAGGAGAAAATATAACTTATCTAAAAATAAGATAAAATGGCTATTATAGGGTCTAAAACTAGCTATACAAGACTGGGATAGTGTCACAAATTAGAATCTGACTTTCATTCAGTGAAAGGATATGACTTCTGAAAACATGACACTTTAGGGTCTAAAGCTATTGTCCTCTTCTGTCACTATTATCCAAATTGCTCATAGATACCTAATTTGTGTGCGTTCTTTTTACAATTTTTGTGTGAGATTACCTATGAAATATTGAGTGTTGAATGCTGATGGAGCTCATTATAGAGTTGTTTTAAATATTCAAACCTTAACCCTCCATCATGATTGATAAATGGGACTTGAATTATTTGAAAAGGGGTAGTGTGTGTAAGATGCACTGAATGTGTGATCCACAACCCTTATGTGGGCATGCTGCCTACATACCAATACTCTAAAGAGGGATCAAACCATATTTAGTTCTCCCACTTCATGTGCTTTATGTAATAGTGTAATGTAGATGCAAAAATGCCAAATTAAGAGTGTTTAAAGGGGCTAGGGACTAGTGTGAGAGTTTGAATATGCTTGCAGCTATGTTGGGTGACCGTATACATAGAATAGGAAAGTTTTCCTTAGTGGTTTATTTATATTATTTCTTACTTCATAATATTTTTCACCTCCCTTTATAAATTAACATTGAATGGGCTTTAATAAGGAACTATTGGTCATCAATTAAATGTTTTCACACTAGGTTAAAATGATGAAGGATGGGAATTGGGTGAAATTGATTATTTGAGCTCAAAATGTGATCAGATAGGAGCATAAAAAATAGGACACCCTAGGGTTTGATGCTATAATCTAGGTATGGATCTACTATCCTATAGGTTCAATACGTAGGGGGATAGGATTAACCTAGGAAATAGAGTCTGGATGAGCTAGAATTAGGTTTTAGGAGTCTACATATGACTGCTAATAAGAAAAAGGTGTTTAGAAGGGTCTTAAGATCATGTAAAAAGGAGATATGGATTGGGTGTCACAAGCCACACTCAATTTACCAATTTGGACATTTTATATGGCTACACCCATTTAAGACTCTACCTTTGAAAACAATAATGTAGAATAAGTAGTGAATAAAGGGCTTCTCCTAGGAGAGACCTTCACACTAAAAAAAACTACCAATAACCCTATTCCCATCACCAAGTTATGGAAAGGAATACACATTTGTATGGCATTACTAAGCCATTTGTCTTGCCACTTGATCATCCACTTCCTTAATTTGGAGTGGGTACCACTACTTAATATATTGATCATCTTAGAGCACACCTATGTAATGGGGGAGATTATCAAAGCCAGCCTACAAGAGTTGATGCTGCACAAGGAAAAGAGGCCGCAAGGTGGTAATTTTTTCATGATGTCATATCTTTTATATGAAATCATGGGGAGTATCTATAGACATAATAGGGATCAATATATCCAAACCCTAAATACATAAAGAATAAAATCTATGACTTCTACTCATTTATTCATATTTATGCATATATAAAGAACATCTTGAGAATTGTGGAGGACTTGTATCCTCAAGTTTGGATGGAAATTCATGGTGAACCTTTGGCCAATATATCTAAGAACATCACTTTTTCACTCCTGACTTTGGGTGATTACTGGTTATACCTAGACCATACTATTATAATGGTTATTGGATATAAGGTCAACCCTCTTCATCTCCCCAAATATGTCTTGGACAAAGTTTATGAGCAATAAATTGCCTACCAATTATGGAATGGGATAGATGATGACCTAACTAAGAGTAAGAAGAGCGCCTTCTATATCTCCCATATTAAAATTGGGAGGATACAAAAAACATACCATAGACACTTTGGAAAGGTTGGTGGGGTCAGAAAAGCTTATATGTGGTGTTAGGGAAGCTTATGCCTTGGATAATTTACCCCATAGGGATTGAGACCCCCATGGTAGATTGCAACAATGAGTTCATAACCTATGTATTCCCTACAAGCATGAGCCTTTTGATCATGAATTTTTGTTTCTCAACACAAAATATGATGAAAAAGTCAAGGAAAGGGATAGAACTACTAGTGTGAATGAGGACTTGCTAAAACTAATCCAAGCAGATCCTTCCCTTATACTTGGTCAAGCAAAATTCATGATCTCACTAATAAGGGGATGGATATATTTTTGTTTATATAATAGCGGACCCTTCAATAGTCCATAAAATTAGATCCAACACCCCCAAAATCTACCCACTATGATGATAGATCCATATAAAGTGCAAGAGCTAGGCATATGGGAAACATCAATTACTACAGTATTAGTGGAAAAATAGACTCCTCAAGTTCAAATGTACACTATTTAACTAAGGAAGGTAAAAAAGGAACATGAAGAAGAGATAATTTAGGAAAATGACAACACTATTGGGAGAGAAGAAGAGAATATCTCCCTAGATTCCTTTGATGAAGAAGACATTTCACCAATTATTATGGTTTTAGCAACCACAACATCTAGCATGACACTCCCTCTCCCTACCCAAAAAGTGATTATTCCTAAGGCTAAAAAGATAATAATTTTATATAATATAAAAAATAAGGTAGGAATGCCTTAGGCCCAATACATAGAGGATCCAAGTGAGCAAGCACACACTTAAACTAAAGGTGAGCCTAGCCATGAGGTGGATGAAGAATAAAAACATAAAGATAAATTTCTATGTTTACAAGGACTAATAGGGAAGGCACCCCTTGAATATGGTCAATTAGGTAAGGGTATTTCAACTACTACTCCCTTAGACCATTCTCCTATTATTTCTTTTCCAATTGTATCTTCTTTGACATTTCCACTTGTCTATTATTTTCCTCTTATGTCATCATCTCCTTCTGAACCTGTTTTCATAATTCTTTATACAAATACTCTTCTAATCTCCACCTCTTCTTCCACTATCACCAGTCACCCCATCACACAATTCAAAACATCTTCTACTTAAATGAGTTCACCAATTCCCTATTCAAGAGTGGTGTAAACTATAATCATAGTGGCCACCAAGAGAAATATGAAGAAGAACTAGTCTACATTGTTTATCCAATGCCACATCTAGGGAACATAGACTGGTCTAAAATAATATGGCCTTCAATGCCTAGAACAACCCCTAATAATAATATAGTAAAATACACCCAAGTAGAGGCACAAACATTATATCTATTAGATTTAATCTTATATATTTGGCCAATGAGTTAGGAGCATAAACTTTAAAGAGGCTAGACTTGAGGATCACTCATTCACCCAATGCAAGATCTCTCTTTGATAAATCAATTGGCTCCATGTAAAGGATGAGGATGAGGAATATAGAATAAAACATTGGGAAATGTCTAATTTTTGAAGAATAGAGGAAATATACAATCTATCAAAGAGCCAAGATAGAAAGAAGGGTCAGTCCCCTCTCCTTGAGGTCTTTAAGTCCTACATAGAGACCCACTCTAGAGAACTGATAGCCATCTATGAGGGCACAAAGTAGGTAAGAAAAGAATTTGAATAAGAAATAGAGACCCTTATGGAATAATAGTAGGTGATCTATGTTCCTTTGAATATAGAACAAGATGTTCAAAATGTAGCCTTGAGGCTCTATTAAATACTAGATATTATTCATTCTTAGAGAGTATAATTATCTCCCCATGCAACCACAATAACTAAACTATTTAAGGTTGTCAAGGAAGACAAGTCTAAGATAAAGTTTTTGGTATTGTATACTACCAATAAGGAATTCAACCATTTAAATTTTATAACCCACCTGGAGGTATAAAATGCATTGAATCTAGTAGTCATTAGGACCCAAGAAGCTTGGGAAAGGATAAATGTTATTGATGCTTTAGTCATAAATATCACCAAGAAAGAGAAGCATACAGTGGAAATTTTGAATGAGATATAATAGACACATGAATAGATTAGCACTGGGAGGTTGGTATATATATTTGTATTTGACCATATGTTACAACAAGCTTCAAATAATTTTAATCAAAGTTTACAAGGATTAAGCTTAAAAGATGGTAAGGCAAAGTTGAATTTGGAAAGAAAGAAGGCCACTAAAGTATAAGTCTTTTAGGTAGGATTTTGAGATATTAAAGATGATCATGGAAGTTTATAGGCACAATTTGATACGTTGAATATACCACCTCTTCTAGACATGAGTATAATATAGGCACAACATGCTGGTGGATATAAACACTATCAGGAGCTAGAAGCCAAGAAGAAGTCTACTTCAACACCATTTTCAAATTTAGTAGCTCAGACTCCACCTAATGTCCTAGTCTCAACATGGCCTATAAATTTAGTTCCCACTAGTTAAGTAAGTGCATTCGCTACAACTTCTAATTTAGCCCCAACAACAACCTCAGTTTTGCCTACCACTTTAGTTTAAGCTACTAGTTCAATTCCAGTTACTACTTTATCTCCAATAACAACAAAACGTAATGCCATGTACCCTTCAAGATAACCTTAGTCCAAGGATAATTTACTATATAAAATTTTCATGTATTTATTCAAGATAACTATAGTTATTTTATAGCCATGTTATAATTAGCCAAATTATTTTTTCTAGCATGTACACTTCGCATAGTTATTGTAATCTATGAGTTATAACATATAGTTTAACTAGAACATAGTTTTAGCTCATTTTGATATAAATTAAAGTTTTACTACACTTGGAGGATGAGGCAACCTATTTCCCACATCTTTTAAATACTTGTAAAACCCTCTTTCAAAAGGTTGAATTTTTTGATCAATATACAAGAATAAATCAATTCTTTAATTATCATGCAATTGTGTTTGTTCTCTCTTCTTGCTTTTGTTAGAGATACAATCAATATGGGGTAAATCAGTGAGCCTAGATATTTCAAATTCAATTCAATATTTTTAATTTATTAAATAATTACCATAAGCATTCATGAATCATACACACCATTTATATAAATGATCAAGAGATATAATTACAAGATCAATCACATAAGAAATTACATATGTGGGAAACCCTCTTGGGAGAGAAAAACCACTAAAAACTATAGTTAAACTACTATCATATAATAAAAAATATCTAATTTATACTAGCTTCAACTAATCAAGGACCCACAATTCCTATTTAGTGAGATTACAATCCTACAAGGTGTTGCCATACCTATCTAGCTGAGCTGCAACAACAACTAGAATTTTAGTAATTTTCACCTTGCAAGGGGTTTGTAACAACATTATATGATGAGCTACCATAAAAAAAACTATGAGCACATACACCTTTGAATTGATATCTTCTACACCTTATGATGGACCTCTAATTATCACTATTCACTTTCACTCACACTCAATATGAAAGAGCACTATTCTACCAATAGAACTATGACCTATATGTCATAAAAATAGTCCTCAATTTTTTCTACTCTTCAACTCATCCTCAAGGAACTCTACCCCTCCATCGATTCATAAATCACAAACACAAGCCTTTTTACAATCTCTCTTAAGTTTCTCACACTAAAATCTAGAAATCACGATCTTTGATTTTACTATTTATAGAGAAAATGTGATAATCACTACCATGGTTTGCCATTAGTAATTAATTAATATTTAAGGAATATTTCACATCAAGACACATCTCAAAAATAATCTTCATAGGTCAGTCATAGCATTTATGGGTTACCCTTAAGTAGCTACACCTTTTAATAAGGCCCTTGTAGCTCTTATAGGTCTCATGGAGACCTATTCACCCATTTAGCACATAATCAAGCAAAAAAAGAACACATAAAAATGTTTAAATACATAGGTCCACTCTTTACGTCTCCTTAGACATCTTATAATGCTTTTAGTCATCATTACACTCTTCTATGCAAGCTCAATCAACATTATGTACGCATAATCACCCTGAATGAATACATAGTCAACTTATAAACCTTTATTCATACCACATACAATTGGTAAAAACTTCAAAATTCACATAAATAATCCTCATGAAGTTTTCAATACTCCCCAATAGCTAATTCACCATGAAACATTGAAATTGTATCTACACAAGCTCAATTATCCTTCTCAAGTCACTTGTAGAATAAGAATGAAAACATATTAAAATTTGAACATCAATATATTTTATTGTGTACATAATTAGACATTGAAATTCATATTTACATATGTGCCTTTGATTCCTCTACAATTTTGCTTTTTACACCATGATCAAATTTTATCTAGATCAAAAAATATAACCAAAATATAGAGCACTAGTTTTTCCTTTGAAAATTCAAAAATTCAAATACAAATGGCCATAGTTAAACCTTGAACACTATGATTTCATATCATGTACTCTTAGCTTAAGGTCAATCTCACACCATCAATCTTCTCTGAACTTCAACCCATAGGTGTCAATGCTCGAACTTTAAACCTCAATCACTTTGACCTCATTTTTTGCACCCTTAAAACTTTGACTCAATGTGCACCACTGATCTTCTATATTTATCTCAGTCTTTACAAAATATAAGTAGGTATCACTTTTAACTTTTGACTTTAATATTCTCTATTGATCTCTATTTCTGTGACCTCCCACTCATTGTTAATCCTTGTAAGAAGCTTGATCTTTATATTTGCTTAGTGTTAAACATTGAACACATTATACTCATCTTGTTGCTTCCTAAATTCTTAGAGAAACATGATCTATAAATGTTTCTAAAACTTTAAATAGTGAAAAAATGTCTATGGGAACCTTGTTTATCTACCTAGAATTCCAACTTTTCACAATCATATCTTTTACTTCACTCACTCGCAAGTTTTCAAATTTAGACCATATGATTTACTCACACAAGAAAATCCAACCATGTATCAAACTACCCTTGAAACCTTCACAAGTGTGATATATAATTCCATTAATATTCTCACTCATATTTTTTTCCATAGAGCCAAAAATGCTTAGAACTTGCCTTTGAGGCCAACTTTACTTTTGCATAACTTTTGTTGTGCTTACTTGCATGATCTAAATTTTAGTGCATAATATCCTTTCACATAGGGGATTCCATCCATATATCAATATTATATATAAACATTCACACATGTGAGATATGAAATCAAAAAATTACTTACTCAACTCTATTATAGCATAAAAAACACTATCAAAATACCTAGGATCCCAACTTTGCACATGTATATCTTTTGTTGTACTACATCGCATGACCTAAAATTTGGTGCATAAAAACTAGGAACAAAATTAAAAAAATTCATATGATCAAATTATCTTTAAACATAAACACATTTTAGATATTATTCTGTCAAAATGCTTACTTGGCTCTTTCTTACCTTATGCAAATTTGGCTATGGGAAAGTAATGTCAAATTGCCTAAGAGCCCAACTTTTCACTTGTATATAAATAACTATGATTAGTCACATGACTTAGTATTTAACACATAGAAACTAGGGACTAATGTGATCAAAATAATATGACCAACTCCCCTTGAATCATCCACACGTGGTAATTATGACATCATTAAACTACCTACTTAGATTTTCTGCCACTGGACTAAAATGTCTAGATGAACACAATGAAGAAATGAATGAATACCACTCATGTACAAAAGATATTAAAGAATATAAAACTTATTATTAGAACTATTTAACAAGTTAAATACTTCATACTCATCCCTAAACATCTCAAACCATGCAAACTCTGATGATCAACCAACCATACTTCAAGCATACTAGGATAAACACATTACATAGTTTGTCATTGTCACACAGGCTATCAAAGCACTTCATCCACTCACCAAAACACCTCTATGATTTCAACATGACATCATTGAAAAAAATCTAACAATATCCCCCTTTTTCATTAATTTTAACAAACATCATTCATCTCATCTTCTCTCTCTTCAAATACTACCATAACAAGAACTTTCTCCCCCTTTAACACAATGATAAGGTGGGAACCAAATGTTCTTGGGGACCTAAATATACCATAACTAGGAAATGACCATCTTAAAAATATGATACAAACTCCCCATTACCTTGATCCTATCTCTTCTTGCCTTGACAACTTCCTCTTATTCCATGCTAACACTCTCTTCAACCAAACACTACAACCAATGAAGAAAGAACACACTAAAAAATACTAAAATATAATGTAAGTCACCAAGAAACATCTAAGAGGGACTTCCCCTAAGATATTTTAGCCATTTCACCTTTTTAGTATCTTCAGATGTCCACACACCATGAAGAACCACCACACATGCTTACTAGCCTTCTCTCCCAAGCTACTACAAGGACCACCAATAGAACCTTATGCCACTCACAAAATAGGAAACATGATCTCAAGAAAATTGAGAATTCACCTTGAAATACTCATGCCTTACTCTTTTGGAAAATTTGATCAAAATGCACTCTTCTTCACACTAGGCTTGTCTAGGCTCCTTGTAACCCTGCCTACAACTTTTAGAGGCCTTAATTTTCAATAGACACACATTCAATACCTAAATTCATATCTGGAACAATCTCATATGCCCCCTAAATAAAACCAATTTTCATTACTAATATTATCATCTTCAACACACTTCCTTCACAAACCTATTAGCTAATTAGCTCTTCATATCAACAAAAACTTGAATAATTTGAGAAACATAAACCTTAAATTCTACATGAATATTTATTTTACAAAAAATTTGTCAAATTCAAAATATTAATAAGCATTAGACCTCAATTCACAAGGTAAATTAATTTTCTATCATACCCCAAAAACCTAAAATCTTAAAACAAACAAAGTCAACAAACTTCCTTCTGGTCAACACACCCCTATGAAACTTTTTGCACACTTGGATACACTTTCTGCACACTTGGATAGTGTTAAAATATTGTTTATATTATCATCAATCTCATTAAGCCACCTTGAACCACCCATTTTGACTCTATATTGTAGTTCCTTCATAAACTAATGGAGCAAACTCATGAAGTTGTTTCTCCCCCTTAACAAATGACCTTATAATATCAACACAAGTCTTTGTATAGATTATAATTTTGATCTTGAGCCCAAAAACTTAATTTTACACAAGAAAAATGTCTCCTAAGAAGGATATGTAGAGACATCGTCTATACCACAATGCTCTACCATGGTGTAAAACTAGGAGTTTCCCACAACTCTTCATATACCTTCTCCTACTTGATCATCTGATGTTTATAGTTATTATTCCTCTTCTTAAGATTAAGAGAATTAACACGATCAACCATCATAACATTCTCCTTTTCTTCTATAATTAGATTGACAATGCATGGAGACAACAAAGATTCATGACATGCCTTTTCATCTAAAGAATCCACCTTATAGTTTATAAACTCATCATTATGCACAAACAATAAATGTTCTTTACATGACACATTCTCAATAATAATAGGGTGTTCATTTAGATTCATACATAACTTAGGATTAGCCTCAAACAATATCCTGGTCTTCTCCTTGAGCTTTATCTCTTCATTCTCAACATGATTAGACAATGAGACATCTTATCACTCTTTAAATTCTAAATCATTATCCACCATATCAAACAAATTAATTAGACTTGTATTCTTATCATTTAACCTTTGGCTTCCATGTGTTAACTTGACTTCTTGCTTACACTCTAAGAGCCTAATTAAACCTATTCTAACTTATAGACCTTTTCTTATAGAGCCTAGCAATGTGACCTCTCTATTCACAATTATAACACACCATACTCCTTGATGAAAACATAGTTTATCTTACTATATTTAGACAAAAACTTGAAATATGTCCTTTGTCATGACAAATAAAACAACCTCCCCTTTTTGAATAGGACTCACCTTGTCTAACCTTATGTGGACAATAGTTTACAAAGTGTCCCACAACAAGATAGTTAAATCACTTAACTCTATTCACACCTTTTGAATAATGACCCCCATCATAGTTCCAATAAAAATCATTTTTAATAGGCCTCTTTCACTCTTTTTTCCTTACGACCAAATTGATTAAATATGAAATAGTAACCATTAAAACCTACATACCTTATGGCATTTGGCTATCTGATTTGATTTGTCTTTACTCTACTAGCACCTTCATTCCTTGTCTAATAATTTTTCTTCAAAGTATGATCCACCTTGATCTCATTTATAGTCATGTCAAATTCATTAGTGATTTTGGGCTCTTCATTAAAACCTAATCCAAATCTCTCACTACTTGACTTTTGACTCTTTAGGAGATCATCCAGATCATGAGAACTTTTATCAAACTTAACAAATCATTTTAAGTTGCTTGTGGATTTCTCTAACTCATATTTTAGATATATAATCTCAAAATCATACCTTGATCATTATTCTTCTTTGGCTCTTAGACATTCATACATAGATTATAACTTAGAATTATGAAACATGACTGTACCTTCATATTCCCTAGAGTCTTCGACTAATCTTACCTCAAACACATTGAATTGATCCTAATATTCCTTCATTTTATAATTACTCTTCTTATTTATCTTCTTATCAATATTCAATTCTTTAACAACATTCATCAATATAGTCTCATAGTCCACCTCATCATCATCATAATCACTCTAAGTAGACGTCTTCTGATGTGAGAAACTTCCTTCCTCAGCCATGAACAAAGCTTCGTATTTAGAACGACCATCATCTTCATGATCCAAATTTGAGTCACTATCTTCAATTTCATTTGATGAGCTATAATCTTCATTGGATCACTTTAACATCATCTTGTGCAATTTCACTTGATGAGCTAAGTCACTTTAACATCATCTTGTGCACCCTTGCAACTTTGACTCAATGCACACTATGAATCATTTGTATATAGTTCAGTCTTTAACAAATCTAAACCATTATCACTTTGACATCTTGAATTTAATACAAACTACTTATATCTATCTATATGATCTTCTACTCACTGTTGAGCCTTGGAATATGTTCAATCTTTATCTCTACTCAACATTAAACATTGAACATGTTTTCCTTATCTCATTACTTACTGACTTCTTGGAGCAACGCATTCCATAAATGTTTCTCAAACTTTACCTAATGAAAAAATGAAATTTTACTTATCTCATTAATTATTGACTTATTGGATAAATGAATTCCATAAATTTTTCTCAAATTTTAACTAATGCAAAAATGACTAAGTATTGGAACATTGCTTATCTGCTTGGAAGGCCAACTTTGCATATTCATATCTTTTGCTTTGGTCACTCACAAGTTCTCAAATTTATAACATATGATCTAATCACATATTACAATACAAAAATGTATCAAAATTACCTTAAAACCATTTAATTTATGATATATAATGCCATTCATTTTCTCAATTAGATTTTTCTTCCATAGAGCCAATAATGCTTAGAACTTGCCTATGAGGCCAACTTTGCTCTTACATAACTTTCATTGTGCTTAGTCCCATGATATAAGTTTTAGAGTATAAGATAATTTCACATATGGTATTCCATAAATATATCAATATGATCCTTAAACATTCACATGTGTGAGATATGGCATCAATAAACTACTTAGCTCTATTTGAATATAGAAAACACTATCAAAATACCTGGGAGCCCAACTTTGCACATGCATATATTTTGTTTCCCTATATTGTATGACATGAAATTTGGTGCATTATAACTAGGAAAAAAAAAATAAACCCATATTATCACATTATCCTAAAAAATCTACATGTATGAGATATGATTCCATTAAAATGCTTACTCAGCTCTTTCCTGCTTTATGCAAATTTGGCTATATATGGGAAAACAATGCCAAACTACATGGGATCCCAAATTTTCACTTTCATATATTTAACTTCACTTCATATAATGACATAATATTTAGTGCATAAAAACTAGGGAATAATTTTATCTCAGCCATATGACCAACTCCCCTTGACTCATCCACACATGGAAATTATGACATCATCAAACTACCTACTCAGATTTTTTGCCACTGGACCAAAATGTCTAGATAAACACAATGAATAACTACATGAATAACACTCATGCACATAAGATATAATAGAATTAAAAATTTATTATGGGACTTGTTTCACATTCTTAATACTTTAAATGCATCCCTAAACATCTCAAACCATTCAAACTCTGAAGATCAACCAAACATACTTCAAGCGTAATATGATAAGCACATGGAGACTTTGTCATTGTCACATAGGCTATCAAGTCACTTCATCCACTCACCAAGACACCTCCATGACATAACCATGACATCATTTACAATAATCCAACACCTTTTTTATGTTATTGAATATTTAGCTTCTTTGTCTATATCATCTCAAAAATTTCAAATTGTGCTAATGATACAGATGAATTTGGTTATTTTATTTGATGAATGTTGATCTTAGATGTGAAAAAACTATTAAATTTTGGTAAATTTCATTATTTTAAGCAATTATTACAGATTGAGTTGATAATTTTTGGTACGTAGGAGTATTTCCCTTTGTTATAGTCTTCTATGTGTGTGTTAGCTACTGTAGATAACTTCCTAGTATGAGATGTAACCTCTTAGATAAAGGTGTGCAATAACAACTCTAAGGAGAGAAAAATTTATTTGAGATCACTAAGTTTCATATACCGATTTTTATATATTTCTAATTGTAATTTTTTGTGAGTATGTAATAGATAAAAGTGGAAAACATTGGTCTTGGAGATACTTTTCCACCAAAGGAATAGCCCTAGAAGTGTCATTTCAAGAGCATAGAGCCTTCTTTTTTCCCTTAAATTCCCCTCATTTTTTTAGTTTTCTTTGAGATCTACCCAACATATAGTAAATCTACACCCATCAAACTCACTTTGTGTTTTCCTTATTTTAGATTATACACATCCATCCATAAATCTAGTTAAAAATCCCACAATCTCAACCTACTATCTTACCAAATAGCTATTTTAATCACATACCTACAACTCATGCCCTAGAGTAGAACCTATCTTCCATAGATATCTTAAAATCTGATATACTACCTCAGTCATTCTTCTATGGTGTGCATAAAACCCACCTCAATAGGAAAAGAAAAACATGATGCTAGAAAGAGTGCATAGTTGTATGTTTTCTCAATCGTATAGGTTAGTCACTATGTAGAGTTGCACTAGAGATACCTAAGAGAGTAACAAGGTATAAAGATGAAGATAAAATTTTGGTTTCACATTTTTAAAATCATAGGATGCCTAGACTAGTACCAATCATCCTTAAGATACACCAAGCTAGGACACCTTCTCCAATAATAAACATCCCATTTATCAACCCTCCTATGGATCAACCTTAGTTTGTTAGATCTACTATTTCTATACCTAAGGACCAACTTGATCTTATAAGGAATATAGATAAGTACTTGCCTACCTTCTCCTATTAAATGGGAGGACAACAAAAGAACATATCAAATATTTCAATTCTTCTCTAAGATCAGTGAATATCACCCATGAGGATGTTGTATGTAGTCTTTTCCCATTCACTCTGAAAGATTATACTTATGATTGGTATCTCAATTTGTAGGAAAGTTATATCACCCAATGGAATGAATTTCAAAATACCTTTCTTGCATAATTGAGTCAAGTTACTAATCCAAGTTTGGTGTACCAACATTTCACTAGCATGAAGAGGGAGCCTAATGAACCAATCTAGGCCTTTAATACAATATTTTAGAAGATGTAAAATTGTTTTAATGTCATGTACAAGATAGACATAGTTATATCATTTGAGATATATAATAATGCTCTGAATCCCAATACTATAGTGTTTTTACCAAGAGCTTCCACAACCAATACTTTGTCCTTAGCATATCTAGAAACTATCAACATCAACAAATATCTCAATCCTCATACATTAGTAAGCCAAGCATTTAATAATGTATTCCCATATTTGAATTGAATTTTGCATGTTAATTGTAATTCCCCTTCATTTAACTATAATTAGTTGTACATTATACATCCAAGACATAGTAAGCAACAAATCATAATTATGATTTCCTTAAATATCAAGCACAAAGGAATGGCCATCGACCTAAACAAAAAAATAAACATCTAGATCACTTAAACACAATAGTCACTCAAGATGTGGACTCTACCAAAGCTAAGTTTGAATCTATACAAAAAATGGTCCAAAATTTAAGTAATTACTTCCTAAATATGAAAAAAGGATGGGTAATACCACCAATTAGAATTATAACTAGAATTATGTATTTCCAATATGCAATAGGATTTTCAATAGACCCATAAATACTATATAATAACAACAGTCTACTAAGCTACTAAAAATCAATATCATGGAGGCAAATTTGTCTAATTGGTGTAGGGTTCATAACACATCGACATGGGGAATTACACAATTTAGAGTTTTGTGAAACCTTTGAAATATTTCAAAGGAAAATGATCAAATATAATTAAATGATGAATCCTCTAGATATCATTCAAGAATCTAGCCCCTCAAGTTTTGTTATGGTTTTTGAAACTTACAAGTTTTACTTCTTTAGTGAAGATGACAATGTTCTAGAGGATAATTCTAATGAAGTATAAGGATTTTAGCAGTTCAATATGAATAATTATAATCTGAGGAATAGATAGCCTCTAAAAAAATTTACTCTCCCTAATAATATAGTATTCCCCTAAATATTAAAGTTAAAAATAATCCACCTCCCATAGAGACTAATGATCAGCCTCAACATAGATAAGAATAGAACAAGAGATCATATAACATTATTGAGGATATGAAGAAGATCAAGGATAATATCACTCTTCATGAATTGGCACAAATAATAGAATAGAAAGAGATCTTAAGTAAGTCTATCGTAGGTAATTATATTGTTAAAAAATCCAAAAAAACTAACATAAATGTTATATACAAAATCAATCTTGAGGTTGTTCCTTTCTTGCTAACCATTCAGGTATTTGGAAAGAATATACATAATTGTTTGGTGGATTATATAGCTTCAACTAGTGTGATACTAACCTCCATTTTATATAATCTTGGTTTAACCCCAAGCCCATCCAAGAGGATGATTTTATAGCTAGATAAAATAGTAATAACTATGATATGGGAGATTAATGATGTACATATCTAGGTTGCATCCAACCCTCATGTGTAAATGACTATTAACATACTGATAGTAGACATTCCTAAAGGGTATGGACTAATATTGAATAGAGATTGGTCAAGTATGTTAAACGTCTATCTTTCCACATGTTTCTCTCATATTTAGCTTCCATGGAGAGGTATTTCCAACCAAATCAGGATTGATCAAGAGCTAAGGATGAAGAACCCTATTATATAATACAACACTACTAATTAATAAGTTACAAATCTCCTATTCTTAGAATTTATACATTTATTATAAAGCATGAAGAGCAAGAGGAATTGTAGGGTCTTTCCTAATTATGGATCCTTCACTTTAATGGATCAAGATCCAAGTAAGGATTAGGTGTTGTAATTGAGTTGATCAATACACAAGGAAATAAATACTTAGCAACATATGTGATTTAATTTCCATCCACCACTAATAAAGAAGAGTATGAAGCCCTTATTTTAGGATTGTAATTTTCCCTCAAGAAAAACATCAAAGAATTGCTAGTATACGATGACTCAAAATTAGTGATTAACTAGGTTAGGAATAAATATCAATGAAAATTATCATATTTGAATAAGTATAAGAATAAGTCCTAGGATTTAATTAAGTCATTTGAGGCTTTTAATATAGTGTCTATTTTGAGAGATCAAAACTAAGATACTGATTCACTGGCCACTTGAACAATAAATTTGATACCCCTAATCTAATAAATTGGTACCTCTACCATAATTGATAAATAATATTGAAATTTTTAAAGTGTTTGATGATGATTAGTAGATCATCTAGTTTTTAACCAATTCAGGATAGTTCAAGTCCTAAATAATTAATGATGAAGAAAGAATCCATTTGTGCCATGATTAATTAGATGAAAATGATGTAATCCAAATAAAATAAAATAAAATAATATCCCATTAGGTATGGTCAACTTATAAAGAGCCTTTTATATGGACCCTCAAGTGTAATAATAAAGGCATCTTAAGGTTATTGAGTCTATGTTTATCTCAAAAAAATTAGGTGATGAAAGAAACCCACACCTAGTTAATATTAGTTTAACTTACAATCTAGATGAAAGGAAAAGGTTCAAGGAATTGATCATAAAATATAAATATTTAATTGCATGGACATATGATGACTTGAGGATATTCAATCCAAGAGTCATCACCTATGTGATTCCACTCAAGCTAGACCATAAGACATTTAGATAGAGATAAGGATTGGTTAATCTTATTTTGGAACCATTGATCTAAAATCAGGTAGAGAAGTCGATAAGTTCTTATATAGTATTTTGTACAAGGAATTTAACTTAGGTGTCTAATCAAGGGAACACTACACATGTTGGGGAAAATTTGAACACTTATGGGTGCATTGGGCTCGTCCCCAATGGGCGTGTTGGGCGCGCCCTCTGATTTTGAACCTGCAGGTATGTGAACCGCTCTTCCAGTTTTGGAAATTGCTGGGCTGCAGGCACATGGGAAACTGGTGGTGGAGAATTAGGTAGGAGGGATAGACCCTAGAGGGATTGGAGGAGGGGTTGAGAAGAATACTAAGTCAAAATATGTGGTTGAAGCAAATAAAGGAAAATCTTTGAGCATAAATGACCCTTTCTGTGGATTTTGTGGCTCCCAACTGGGACAGGAGATTGAGAAAGAGAAAAACAAAGGCGACTTTAATAAGGAAAAATCCTCAAATGGGTTGAAAGTAGATTATTCAAAACAAATGATGTGGTCATCTCTGTTTGGCAAGAAACCCACTAGAAAATCCTCTTTCCTGTCGGTGACTACAAAATCATGTTGGGAGAAAGGTGAGTATGAAGTTTTTATTCTAGATCCTTTAATAGATTTTTATGTGTCCTCCATGGAGTTCACCTTAGTGGGTAAATTTTTAGGAGCAAGACCAGATCTAGAATCTCTTACAAAAATGGTTAAAAGAAAATGGGTCATTCGAGGAGAGATTCTTATTGCACCAATTTTGAATGGTTTCTATTCATTTACCTTCAACTGTAAAGAAGACATGAATATGGTTTTGTGTGGAGGTCCATGGACTTTTGGAAAATGTTCTCTTACTATAAAAAAATGGGAGTTGAATATGGATCTCTCAGATTCTTTTTTCTTAACAACTCCCATCTGGGTTAGACTTCCTAGACTCCCTTTAGAGTTTTGGCACGAGGACATATTTAAAGGAATAGCCAGTTCTTTTGGGGAACTTGTGGCTCTGGACAAGGCTACGGCAACCAAAACCAAACTTCAAGCTGCCAGGATGTATGTTAAAGTGGCAGATTTAAATAAGCTCCCAGAAAAAGTGGATCTAATTTCCAAGTTTGGTAAAAAATCTCAAGGAATTTGTTTTGAAGATCTGCCCAACTCTTGCTATGCTTGTAAGAAACAGGGGCATTGGGTAAAAAATTGTCCATCCAGAAGCAAAACTCATCCTAATAGTGTTTTGGATGGGAAAAAGTCCATGGTCCAGCAAAAGAAAGTATGGAAACCCATAGAGGACCAGTGACAAGAACAAAAGGATAATCAAGAAACTAAAGATCTAAATGTTGAGGAGGGTAAAGCGCTGTCTTTTGAAGATCCTAAAGGCCCACTTCCTGAGGCAGATACAGAGATCTCTTTTGAGAAAGAAAATTCTAAGATAGAAAGAAATGGACTGCAACCAGAAACCATATTACCTACACAAAGCATAGAAGATTTGATAGATTTATCAAAGCAAATCATTCTATACCAAAGGGTAGATGACCGATGGAGAGAGGCAGAAGGCAAAGCAATGCTAGAGGATGGAGAAATCTTAGCTAAAACTGGAAATAAATTAGAGGAGAGAGATCCTCCCCTTTCTCAGCCTATGAAGATTCAGGTTGATAATGATTTGCCTTTAGAGGAGCTTCTTATGAATGATAATGGAGAAAACTTAAAGCATTCTCTAAACCAAAGGAAAAAGGCTAAAAAAAAGACAAATACAAAGGGAATAGAAACCAGAAGCAACAAAAAAGACTAGCAAACAAAGGTGAAACATCTTGCTTCTATTCTGGATAAATCTAGAAAAATAGATGAGCAGCTTTTAAAAGTGAAGCTAGATGTTGGCTTTCCGGACGAACCTGGAAGAAGACCCATAAGGGAAATCAGAGAGATAGAAAGTAAGTAGAATATAGCTGATGGAAGGCAGGCAACAATTCTAGATTTTACCCCTAAAAAATAGTTATTAAATCATTATTTGGAAATTAGGGGGCTGAATGTATAATGAATTTAGAGGTTGTCCCTGTATAACTTTAGGCTGATGCTACTTTTTAGTAGGTTTTAGGAATGCTTTTCCTAGTGCATGTTAACTCTTTATCTTTCTTGATTCTATTATAGGGTTTCGGGGCCCCTTCAAAACCTATTTTTACCTTAATCTAAAACTTATGTGTCTAATCTAGTTTTAGTCAAGAAAAAGAGTGGTGAAATCACACTATGTGTCAACTTCAAGAACCTTAACAAAGCTTATGAGAAAGACAACTATCCTTTAGCCTCATTATATGAGGTGATAAAAATTATGAGTGGTTATGTAATAATGTATTTCTTAGATATATTTTTAGGATATAATCAAGTATTGGTGGAATCAAAGGATAGAATGAAAACCATGATTACCACAAAATGGGGAACTTATGTGTATAAGTGAATGCCATTTGGATTGATCAACATAGGATCTCCTTTTAAAAGAGCCATAGATCTTGCATTTCAAGGCCTAATAGGTAAACACATAATCATTTACATAGTTGACCTTAATATTTTCTCTAAAAGTAAATCTAATAATATAGACCATCTATAATCCATCTTTGAAAGATGGAATAAGTTTGGTATCTCATTGAACCCAAAAAGAGTATATTTGATGTCACTGAAGACAAGTTGTTGGGCCATATTATAAATATGGGTCACAATTGACCCAAAAAAAATTAAGGGAATCTCCAAAATATTTTTCCCAAACAATAAAAAGGAGATCAAGTCCTTTGGGAAGATGAATTTTGTGATAAAATTAATATTAGAATTTGTAGAAATTATCAGACCTTTGAATGCAATGCTTAAGAAAGATGCCAAACTGAAATAGACACCTAAAGCCAAGAATTTTTTTCAAGACATAAAAAATTCTATATCATAAGCCCCAATATTAGTAAGCCTATATTTCACCAAGGACTTATTCTTATACTCATTTGATTCAGAGTATACCATTATTGTTGTACTTATGCAAAAGAAAGAATAAATAGAATACCTAATCACTTTAATGAGCACTAACTTAAAAGAGATAGAGTTCAAATGCTCCTTGATTGATAAATAAATGTTTTCCCTTGTCAAAGTAGGTAATAAGGTCATGCACTACATCCTCTTAAACAAGACCATCACCATTGTACTAGATCCTACTATCAAGCTTACACTAGGATAGAATGAGTTGGAAGAACATAAGGGCAAATGGATGGTGAAATTACAAGAGTTAAAAAATTGAGATTAAACCTACTAGGATAGTTATAAGACAAGGTATAATTCAATTAATGACTAAACTAGACCGAATTATCACCATCAAAGAGGTCTTCCAAACATAAGTTTCCCAAGAGGAATAGTATTCATGTATTATTCCGTTATTACTCACTGGAACATGTCCCCAAAAAATTAAGAAAGAAGAATAGAGATCCTTGAGGATTAAATATCCTCATTATATGATCAGGAAGGGGATCGTCTATAGAAATAACTATGAAGGCATCTATTTAAGATGGGTATCACATGAAGAAGCCTAATATATTATGTAAAATTTACATCAAAATATTGGTAGTAACCATCCATATAGCAATAACATAGCCCATAGAATACTCATAATGGACTATTATTGGCCAATAGTCTTCAAATAAACTCACTTCCATGTGAGTACATGTTATGAGTGCCAAGTCTTGGAAAAATTGATGTGCATGCAATAATGCTTCTGTAGACTATGATTGAGGGTAAGCTATTCACCCAATGGGACTTAGATTTTATTAGTGTTATCAACCCAAAATCTTTATCTAGCCATTAATTTGTGCTCATCACTACATATTATTTTACTAGATGGATTGAGGCAATAACCACCAAGAATTAACTAACATAATATGTGATCAGTTTTATTGAAGAATATATCATGCCAGGGTTGGTACTCCTATTTCCTTGGTTTTTTGTAATGGGCTAGCATTTTAATCAGTTGAATTTATAGAAAGGGCACATGATAATCAAATCAAAATTAGATCATCCTCCAATGAATACCTACAATGGAATGTATTGGCTGAATCAATCAATAAGAACCTTATTGATGATATCAATAAATCTAATGTGGATAATCCCAAAGAGTGGCATCTCTTACTAAAAAATGCACTCTAAGTAGAACAAACTTGATACACGAAGGCCCTTAAAGCCTCACCATATTTTTTGGTCTATTAGAGATATGTAATGTTACAATCATGCTAAATTTTCCAAAATATCAGTTCATGTAAGAATAAATGGAACCTCGTGAGAGGATAGATTATAAAGACATCATAAAATGGAGGATTCCAAGACTGAATCCCTAAAAAAATTTAGTAGGCATCAAGACATAGTAAAAATATAGCTCAATAAGAGAGTGAAATATAAAACATTCAAGATTTTTAACCTAGTGCTTCTATGGGACAAATCCCATAAAAAGAAAGGAATGCATGACAATTTCAGCATGATATGGATAGGACCTTATCAAATATCTGAGATCATGGGTAACAATGTTTTTATTTTGAAGTAACTCTAAGGTAATGAATTGACACATTCGATTAATGGATATTTTTTTAACCATTACTTCATTTTTGTTCCATCTAGAGAGGTCGTAGAGTAACAACAAATGTTTAAATGGAGGTAGGGGTAGGTTAGATTTTATTTATTAGTTAGTTTCATAATTTCTAAAAAATTTTTCGTTTTGATTTAATGGAAATATAATTAATCACTCTTGGTATAATCAAGTAACATCCTATGTGTTTTGAATCCAACTTGAATCAGTTGGAATTACATCTTGTAGTCCATAATTCTTAATCTAGGTAAACAATGAGAGAGTTATCCATGAGTGTGTTGTAAAGCTAATGATTCTATCAAGTATGTAAAAGATGCTTCCATAGTTCTATGGTAATTTATAAATCTTTCCTTATTTCCTTAGGTCAAATGCACATTAAATGCTAATACTTTTTGAGGTAATAACCACTGATATGGGTAAAGTTGATAGGGACATTCTGATAAACCCAAGTATACCAAAACCAACTCAAGGTGGTCACCTTATTCTTTCTTCCATTAAAAAAAAGATAAATAAAAGTGTTCTAATTCAAAAGATTAAAAAATATCAAAAGGGATTAAAATCCTACATGATGAAATAAGATCAATGTATCACACATCATGGAAAAATATGATGTAAGGGAGAAGGGTGATCAAAGGTATCTCTATCAGGGTTATATATGCCTAGCTAGAAGTAGAGAAATACTTAACCTCCTCAAAATTTTATTGAATTAATACCCAGTCATAATGAAACCTATATCTCATCTAATGTCTTTGATAAAACCCTTTGATAAGGAGTAAAGAATACCAATTTGACACACACTAATCCAAGGTATGATTAAAGTAAGTATGTTGTATAGAATTATTGAGAGTCCCTTTCATATTCTTGATTTAATAGTTTATTTTATAAAGTGCTTCATGGTTGATATTTGGATTGAAAAACCATGGATTTTGGGTTCTTGAAACTCAAGAGTGTTCACCCTTATGAGTCAGCACTTTTTCTATTCAACACACCCCACCTTGTAAGAGGGGACCCTTGTTTTTGGAAAATTGGAAGGTTTATTCATCATAAGGGTATGCATGTGTGTTTTTGGGGTTTTATTATCTATGAAAATTTGAAATTGATAGAACTAACCCAATTTTATTTCACCTATTTTTCTTTCTAAAACACATTTCCATTGAAAGTACTTATTGAAAATAATCTATTAATGTAAATTTTAGAGGTTTGCTTTGTATGGAAGGTATTTAGATTTACCTATTTGAGTTTATTATTTGGGCTCACTTACTCAACATTATGAACATATAGGTCTTTAACACTATGTCTTTTGGAATCTTTTATTTAGGAGATTCTATTTGGCACATTAGTCTTGAGAATATTTTGGTTTTTGAAAATTCATCTTTAGCATCTTGGTCTTTGAAAAATTTCATTAGGGAACTTTGAGTTGGGAACTTTATTTTTTGCATTATTTTGGTTGGAAACTTTAAGTTAGGAACATTATTTTGGATCAATTTTTTTGGAACCTATTATGCAATGGGTTTATTTCAAAAAAATTGGTCTTTGGTATGTTTTGGTCTTCGGTGACTTTGTCTTCAAAAATGTTCATTTGAGATCTTTTTGGTCCTCTAACCTTTAGTAACTTTCTTTAACAAATCATCCTGAATAGAAATTTGGTCTTTGAGAAAAGTGTTGGTTGTGATATATTTTAGAAGTTTCAAGTATTTATTTGAATTATATTTTGGTCTTTGGAGTCTTTTATTTGGAACTTTGGGCTCACAAAATCAGATGATTTGACTCAAACACAATCATTAACTCCCAACTAAACCATAAATAGACAAGTGTTAAAAGGAGTAACATTATGGTACCCTGAATGAGTAAGCATCTTATATGGTGATGAGCTTAGAATATGGCTCATTATTGACATGTTATTTCTTTCAATTCATCTCTCTAAGGATATTATCTTATGGAAATCATAGATTATTAGATAGCTATTACATGGAAAGTAGATATTTGTCTTGTTTATATTAAACCAAAGACTAAATCTTTACTTTTTCATTAATGTCTAATACATAACATGTTTTACTAATTTTTGTTGTGAAGAATGCTTAAGAAGAAGACACAGATGATGTATAGTGAAAGTTTAATTTTAATCTCCATCAAGTAGAACTACAAATTGACACAAATGGCTTGGTTCTATGGATTCCACAGGATTGTTTCTATAGACTCCATAGGCTTGTTTCTAAGGAATCCATAGGCTTGTTTCTACAGAATCCATAGGCTTGTTTCTATGGACTCTACAGGCTTGTTTCTATGGACTCTACAAGATTTTTTCTATAGACTCTGCAAGCTCATTCCTATCAACTTTGTAGGGTCAATTCCATGGATTTTGTAAATATAAAGCTACAAATGGGGAAGCTAGTGGCCATATAAGATAAAAGATAATCATTCTATCTAGAGTCAAATGAGGAAAATACCTACCTATTATTTTGTAAGATTTTCTTTTGATAAAGTTATATATATTTGGATCTTAGGACTATTTTTGGGATTGTATATCTATTTCATCAGAATAATTAGATCTCTTGGAAATCCAATCTCCTATTTTTAGATGAGTGGATGAACCAAGGAATCCTATCTCTTTGTATTTTATTTTGAGTTGGTTATATTAGTATAAATTGTAAGAATTTAGATATTAAAAAGATATATAATATATGAAAGATATAGGCATATTATAGGTTTTTGATAGATTATAATCATTTCAATTTTATGAATTATCACTTTAGTTTCTAGAATTGTTTAATCGTTGTTCCTGAGTCTGAAAGGAGCAAGGGCCCACTCTCCTTAGAACCAAGAACTATGTATGGTATTTATATTATGTTATATTAAATCTCTATTATAACTAATTAGAATCTTGTTAATGTTTGCATTCATTCATAAAACATTAAAAAAAAATCATAGTTCAAAATACATTTCCTTAGTCTAAAATCATTTCCTTTCTAATCAAAGTGTTTTTTCTTTCATAACAAACGTGTGAAGCAAATTTCCTTTTTTAAGTTATGAGTGTGATTTTAATTTCCATGCAAGCATAAATAGGAGTGTGCTTTTACTTTCAAGAAAAAGAGTGGATTTATTTGATTAAATAGTTACATCTTTTCCTTTTCATTAAAATAGTGAATCAAGTAGTTTAGGACGCATTTCTTTCATTAGTCAAAGTTAGGATAGGACCATTAAACACCCCCATAAGCAGACTTCTAGATCTACCATTCTACACCTTACTGTAAATAGCTTTGGACACTAACCCTAGTTGAGAAGACATCAATTAAACATTGATTAAATGAAGATTTAAATGACACTCATAATTTTTGGAACCATTACTGGGGACACAAGTTGTTAGTAAGGTAGTAATTATTGGTATAGAGTGAAAAATAGAAAAAATTGTAAAAACCATAAAATCCTAAAAATAATTCAATAAATTGATGTACCATCCTAGAGACTCTAAAGTATGATTCATCCCAAAATTTCCACCAAGAACACAAGTTGAAACTCTTTCAATATCTCTAAGTAGTGAACTCAAAGTTACGAGTGAAACCTATTTGCAAGAATCTTTAGAAACATGGATAGAAACTAGAACATTGCCACAAGCAAGCCCCATAAGAAAAATTCCTTAGGATCAATCTTTTGTAAGAATACATTATTTAGAAAGTTCCAAGGACTTAGAAGAAGCATTTCAAAAATACATAGCTAAAGAAAATTTTGAGAACTTTGAACAACCCATAACTGCTACCATAAATATTCAGTGGGAAAATCATCCCATCTTTGAAACATCATCAGAAGAATAAAATATGACTCTCCAACAAAATCCATGAAATCAACAACTTGAACACCTAGGAATGAATTTTTCCTTTCCTATTGTTGTAGATCCTAATGATCGAATCCCCATGAAAATATTTCACTAGCTAATCTACCAAATTTTTGGGGAAGATCTACATAAGATCCTAATCAATTCCTATTTGAGTTTAAGGTGCTAAGTCAAACCTATGATTACTTAATAGATATCCAAAAATTAAAACTATTTCCCTTTACACTTAAAAATGTAGCTATGAGAAGGTTCATGGGTTTACCTAGCGATTTTATTAGAAAATGGAATGACATGGAGATACAATTCTTAAACAAGTATCAAGTATACTACGGAGTATGAGAAAGAAAAGAGAATTTATTTAAAATAAAATAGAATGAGGATGAATATTTAAAGGATTATTTGGATAGATTCATGTTCACTCATAAAATAAGCAATTATCCACTCACTAAAGAAGTTTAGAAATTGATTTTCTTAAAAAGGTTGGATGAAGATACTAGAGATGCCTTAGTTATGATGAGAGTTGGAGATATTAATAAGTTGGCTTTCAATCAGATTTCTGAGCTTTGTACCAACTACTCTTGAAGAAAACCCAAAATTAGGAGAGAAAGGTTTGGGAAATATACTGAAGTGGGTAAGCTAATAGAAGAATTTTCCAATCTAAAGATAGATATTCTAGTTAGATTAAATAGTACTTTGGATGGCCTTAAAGCCAAGGCAAATGTAATAAAACCCTTAGTAATTTACTATCCTAAGTGCAGATAGAAACATGCCCTTAGAGACTACCCCTAGATAAAACCAATGTTTCATCATGTAGGATATGTGATGCAACAGATCATGATACCACACATTAAACCCTTCTTCCTATTTTAAAAAATCAAATGAAAACAAAACTCCAGTCCACTAAAGAAGTAAATTATATCTAGAGATAAAACTTTGCCCCATTAAACTAGACTCAAGGACAAATTAATGCAAGCAACCTAGTTAATCCATGGATGGTACCATGGAATGTTTCAATTCCTTCACCTTTTTGAAATCAACCCAAAATTCCATCAATCCAAAATCTATGGGTAGGACAATATTGGATGCCAACACCCCCATAGATGGTTCCATAGCCATAACCACAGCAACAATGGATACCACAGCACCAATGGATCCCACAACAATATCAACAATGGAATCCATAGTGGAACCCATAGCAATAATTCACCCAATAAAGAAGACCACTTCAACATCAAACTATAATGCCACCCCTAGTTATTTAGTAACAAGGACAAATCAATCAACCCTCAATACCTGCAAAACCAATAGCAAATATAAAAATAAACAACTTGTACCTATTTATGTTAATGAATAGGAAGAGACAATGAATGTTGGAGTTATTGATTGTTTGGACATACATTTAAGATTAGGAAAAACTATACAAAAACCTCCAATTCTCATTTCTAAGATACCTGATGAAAATGAAATAATAGAATCATCTCAATTAAACACTAGAGAAGCCAAAATCAAAATGAGCCCTGGAGTAAACAAAGAAAACAATACTACAATAGTAGTTCCTTTTCCTAAAATATTATGAGAAATTGATATTAAACTAGAATAAAACTTGGTCCGTGAGTTGAAAAAGATAAATATTGAGGTGCCCCTACTAAAATCTATTAGGGATATACCTAAATTAAACAAGATCATCAAAAACCTTTATATCAAGACACCTGGGAGGAAAGCAAAATATTCAAGAACCATTCATGTTGATGGAAAAGTTGATGACTTATTAGCAAGGAAACTATTAGTTCAAAAATATGTAGATCCAGCAATCCTAGTGATCATAGTCACAATCAGAGGTAAAAAATTTCCTAACGTCTTGGTAGATTTGGGAGTAATTATTAATGTTATGACAACTGATACTCTTAATACATTATCTCTTATGAGAATGCAACCCACAACTACCATTCTTCAAATGGTAGACCAAACTATAACTAAACTAGAAAGGACTATAGAAAATGTTGAAGTACTAATAGAGTCTTGGGAATATCCAGTAGATTTCATGGTCTTGTAACCTAAAACAAAGAATTTAGGATATCCCATAATCCTAAGTAGACCATGGTTGGATACCGCAACATCATTAATTGATTACAGGTTAGGAGACATGACCATTTCTAATGGGTTAAAATCTAAATTCATCTCTTTGTATCCTCTTACAAAACCATCAATAAATCACATATAAGAACTTTGGGTGGACAAATCAGACAACACATCAAACAACATTTCCTCCTTAGCTATGATAATAGTTAAAAAACACATAGAATAATTGAATGGAGATATATACCTAGAATATATGGACTCTACCAATCTGAAAGCTATGGACTCTACCAGTCTGAAAGCTACAGACTCTACTAGCCTGGAATCTATGGACTTTGCCAATCTATAAACTATAGACTACCTCAGTTTAGGATTATTGGGTCAGACAAAATATTATGAAACTTCCACTTCTACTTATTCTATTATTTACTCACCATATGGTCATGGATTGATTCAGGAAATTGTGTGGAAATTGGTAAAAAAACAAACTCATTTCTTAGATACATTCCATTGTTGTTTAGCAAGATTGATTCCTCCTGGAGAAGAGTTTGTTGATAATGTAACCATGTTTCATAAGATACTTCCTCAACCATGTTCTTTGAACTCATTGATTAGTGAATTCAAGGTAATAAAATCCAACTACCTAATCACAAAACCAATCATGGTATTACCTTGAAATATTTTGAACATTAATAGTTGGTTAACAAATGAAGAGGAAGATCAACTCTTTGAAGTACTGAAAAGACATACCAATAATTTTGCTTGAGATTATACTGACATGAATGGAATTTAACCTAGCATATTCATTCATCACATTTACATGGAATCTATCAAACTAGTTAGACAACCACAAAGAACAATAAATCCATCATTAAAGGAAATAGTCAAAATTGAGATCCAAAAATTATTTGAAGTTGGGTTTATTTACCCCATCTCAAATAGCCAGTGGGTTTCACCCCTGGTAATTATGCCTAAGAAAAATGTAAAATTAAGGTTATGTGTATATTATAGAGAACTGAACAAAGCAACACTAAGAGATTATTTTTCTCTACCTTTCATTGATTAAGTTCTTGATAACTTGGTAGGAAAAAGATATTTTTTTCCTTGATGGGTTTAGTGGGTATAACCAGATAATGGTAGCAATTGAAGATCAAGATAAAACCACATTTACCTACCCTTGGGGAAATTTTGCTTATCAAGTACTCCCATTTGGACTTTATAATGCTCCAGTAACCTTCCAAAGAGTAATTCTAGCAATATTATCTAACCTTATAAATGATTGTGTTGAAGTATATATGGATGATTTCATCATTCATGGTGGAACTTATGAAGAGGCTCTTACCACCTTTGAAAGAGTATTGATCAGATGTGAAGAACATTAATTATCTTTGAGCCATGAGAAATATTTATTGATGATGGATGAAGGAATAGTGTTCAAACATCATATTTCTACAAAAGGCATTCATGTAGATCTAAACAAGGTTCAAATAATCTCCAATTTATCCATCCCACAAACACAAACTAAAATTAAGAGTTTTTTGAGACATGTTGGTTACTACAGATGCTTCATAGATAATTTTAGCCAAATAGTTGCCCCTGTGTTTGCCTTACATACAAAATATAGTACATTTGAATGGAGTGATAGTTTCCAGCAAGCCTTTGAGACCATCAAATATAAACTTGTTACTACTCTAGTATTGAGAGGACTAGATTGGACTCAACCATTCCATATATACACAGATGCTTCCAATACAATAAAATGATTACTAGTTAGACAAAAGGATGAAGAGGATAACATGTATGCTATATATTATATTAGTAAAAACATGACACCTATTGAAAGAAACTACACCACCACTGAGAGGGAATTCTTAGCTGTAGTCTATGCAATTAACAAATTTAGACACTACATAACAAGCTACAAGGCATTTATCTATACATACCATTAATCTATTAGATATCTTACCAACAAACCAATTATGTGAGGTAGGATTATTACATGGTTATTGCTCTTACAAGAATTTGATGTTACTACTATAGATAAACTAGGGAATTCTAATGTGGTTGCTGATTTCTTGTCAAGAATGAACACTATAGGGGAGGAAGAACCAATGGAAGATGACTTCTAGATGAACAACTATTTTCTATTTCATCAAAATCTCCATGGTTTACTGATATATCCAATTATCTCTCCATAGAGAAGTTTCCTCTACAATTTTAACAAAAAGAATAGAAACATTTAATTAAAGAAAGTTCTTATTTTAATAGATTAACATAATGTTATTCAAACTTGGACCTAACCATGTATTTCATAGGTGTGTGACAAATGTTGAAACTTATGATATCATCAGAGCTTGTCATGATGAACCAGGAGGAGGTCATTACTCAGCTCAAAGAACCATACACAAAATCCTAGGAGTAGGATACTATTGGCCTCACCTTCATCAACAAGTAAAAAGATATGTCAGACACTATGATGCTTGTCAAAGAATTGGACAACCTACTCTTTCAATAGAGATGTATTGCACCCTCATCTTCAATTGGTTTTAAAAGCATATGAGAAATGGGGAATTAATTTTATAGGTCCTATGGATCCTCCTTCTAGAGGAAAAGAATATCTCTTAGTATGTACAGACTATGTGACCAAGTGGGCAGAAGTGGAAGTATTAACTCATGCAAGAGAAGAGATGGTAGCTGATTTATTATATTTCAAAATCATGCAAAGATTTGGTACTCCAAGGGAGATAGTCTCAGATCAAGGACCGTAGTTCATGTCAAACATGATAAAGCACTTCATGCAAGTATATCAGATACGACATAGAAAAATATCTCCATACCATCCACAGGTTAATGGGCAAGTTGAAGTCACTAATAGAGAACTAGAAACCATTTTAACCAAGGTCATTAATTCTAGTAAGAAGGATTGGGCAGATAAGGTACCAGAAGTTGTTTGGGCCAATAATACTTCTTGGAAAATAACAACTAGATTTTCACCTTATGAATTGGTTTATGGTAAGAATCCCTTATTCTCTATTGAATTTCAATTACAAACTTCAAAAATAGTTGTACAAGTAGGGATTGAATTGGAAGAAATATAGAAAGCAAGACTCGTACAGCATAATCAACTTGATGAGATGAGGATGGAAGCACTATAAAGAACTAAATTAGTACAACATAAAAGAAAAGTTTGGCATGATTCACAAATCAAGCAATGGAAGTTTTAGAAAGGATATTGGGCACTATTGTTTGATTCCAAATTTGAAAAGTTTAAAGGAAAACTACAAATGAGGTGGTTGGGACCTTATCAGATTGAGGTCTTTGAAAATGGTTCTATTAAGCTAATACCTATTGATGACAATAGAAGAGATCTATTAGTCAATGGACATAGATTGAAGCTTTATCAGAAAAATCTCAATAAAGAATAATTTTTTCAAAAGGTAAAAGATCAAGTAGCCTTTCAAGAGGACTCTGCTTCTTCTAAGAAAACTACTCTAAATCAAGTAGTTGTTCTGGAGGACTCTACTTCTTCCAGAGAACTTGATCTTTGATGATCCTATATATATATATATATATATATAGTGAAAATCCTCCCAGGGACACTATTGACAATGTATGCCCAGAAAACTAGCTTACTGGCTGGCTATGCATTACAAAAAGGGCTTTGGCTAGAAAACTAGTAATGGCTAGCCAAAGGGTATATATATATATATATAATATATATACATAATAAAAGAAAGAGATAATCTCATCATGACACTATGATTGGTCTCCTCCATGTAATAAAAGTTATTCTTTCAGCACCTGTTGACTAATCCATGAAAAATTATTTGTGCAAGACAAATGGTGAGCAATGGATAAATCTAAGATAAAAAGTAAGTGAGACATATATTATATTTATTTATGTTTATTTAACTAATTATCTTTGATTTAATTAAGATTTAATATATGGATATGACCTAAACTTGAGCCCTCTGAAACAAAATGATATGACACATACCATAATGAATACACATGCAAACAAGCTACCAAAGGTGTAAAAATAAGTGTGCATCTTTGGTACAATAAATTACATCATCAATAATTATAATGATGGGACATCATAAATGGGTTCTAAATTAAATGATAAATAACTATCACCATCAAAGTTTCATGTCATCATTTCATTCTATTTATAATAAATTAACAAAATGGCTAGCACAGTCTATAGAAAACATGTGACACTAAACTGTATAAGTAATCATATCAAACTACAGACTCATATAGCTATGGATTTTCACATAAACCATTTCATTCCTATAGATTTAAATAGAAGCTGGTCTATAAATCTTTAGTGATTGTTACCTATAGATTCCAATAGAAGACTGGTCTACACCCTAGTCTGAGTTAGAGAAATAGAGTTGTCTATAAATCCAAGTAGAAATGGGATAAAAAATGAGATCAAAGCTAAATAATAAAGCAAATTTTCACAAAGATAAAGCTTCTATGGTAGTATTTAGATAAAATGGCTAGCTACCTTTCATTGAAAAGTTTTGAGGTTTCCAAAAAACAATGGTAATAGAATTCATCACTAATCTCACCCCTAAGTTTATAGTTGTTAAATTCATTGTGATTCCTTTTTCAACTCAAATTATAAGTCAAATCATACAAGTTCCAGAAGAGGGAATGAGAGTCAAACAAAGAATTCCATTTACTGATTTAGTTATTTAGTTTATTGGTAATGGGCAGATTGGGACTTCATGTCTCATAGATTCCAAGGGAAAATCTAAAGGGATTCTTAGAAATTCACTTCCTGAACCCTAGAAATCTATAGCCAAGTGGGTACTTAAGTATATCTTTTGTGAGGGGTAACATAGTCTTTTAAGAGGAGGTGCCATGAAAATATTAATACACCTTAAGTATGAGAGGCGAAAAGCTCATTACAAGATTAACATCCCATCCTTCTTATATGGTGCCCTTCAAATTATGACTACAACTCTTAATTCTACTCTTAAGCACCATGGCCTTATTCACCTAATTATCCAACATCACTTCCTTCAACAAGGACAAGAGGTCTAGGAGGAATTTTAGAATAGTCTAACACAACAAATTTTAAATCTACCTGCATAAGAAACCTCAAATTTACCACAAAAACATTCATCTCCACCTATTGCATCAGTTGAGAAAATGAATCCAAAGAAGAAATCAAAGACTTTAGTCTCAAAATAAATCCCTTCTTATTTTTCTTCTTCAAGAAGAATCATAAGGTCTCAAATCCCTATAGTTTCAAGGTCCCCACAAGAACCTCATGAATCTATATTTCAACCAATTCCCTTGTCAGGAAGAAGAAAATTGAAATGAAAGGTTGTTATAGAACCTGAGAAGACTGAGGGTTTGATGTTTTAAAAGGAAAGACAACTGAGTGTAGCTCAGAGAGTGACCAAAAGAAGAAGGTTAATTTTGATAGATAAAGATGAAAAAGAGGCTACAAACATTCTAGATAGTCTTAAAAAGGTATCTCATTCCCACATACATCAAAGTATTTATGAAACTATAGATGTTGAAGAAACTCCTTTTGAAAGGAACTCTCCAATCATAATAGAGGATCCAATTCTAAAAGGAGAGCCACTCACAATAGAGGAATCAATTATGGAGGGACAACCACATGTTTTAGTTGAAACTACAATGAATTAAGGAAAAATTGTATGCACAAATGAGAAAGGATAATCATCTAATCTAAATGATCCTATTATGTAGTTAACCTTGAAGCTTTCTCAAGATCAAGCTTTAGAGCAACAAAAAATAACTAACATTACTGACTTGATCAGTCAATTGTAGAATAAGGATCATTTGAACTCATTGTTGGTGTAAAAATTGGACACAACATCTGCTAATCATGTAGCAAAAGTTCATAGATTAGAAGAAATAATAAAGAAAAATGAAAGTGAATAAATAGACCTCTAGATATATGTAGAAAATTTGAAGGAGAATAGGAGATTGCAGAGTATGGTAAACACTTCCAAAGCACCTTTTAATGTTGCACCTTCTCCTCCTAAGGTATTTTTTGACCGAAGTTGTCAAACAAGCTGTCCAAGTATTCCTACCTTACAAATGCTAAATCAAATTGAAGAAGAATATTCCATACCTAAATATAAAAAAAAGTTGCAACTTCATTAAACAAAATATTAGAAAATGAAGAGAAAGAATTAAAAGCTAAGGTCTAAAATTTAGAAGAAAATTTTTAGGATGCATGCAAATTAGGGGAATCTCTTTTGACATGTAGGAATCCTTCTCCTACATATAGTTTGTTTTTATTTGAACAATTTTATAGATGATAACTTATGAGGATATCTTGTCATCTTCCTTATAAGATTTTACAGCCAATAACATTTCTAGAAATTTTCTTTAGTGTTAAACCTGGTCCATAGGATTTGCTTTGTGAGTTTTATTTACATGATTTGATCATAGGAAACTATGAGAATAATAAGTTACTGATAAACCTTCATGTAGGAGAAGTTCAACTGAGGGCATTCCATTCTACATTTAAAAATCAACTAGCATGGAAAATCAAATTTGAGGAGTATACAAATCATGCTAAGACTACAAGATTGTTTATCAGACTAGCCTTTCCTATCCCCAAATTGATCAAATAGAATTTTAACTTTGCTTATCTAAGTGATGAAGTTAAAACTCATTATTTACAAGCTTTATATTATTGTGTTATTGCTTTTGACTTGTTTTTAAGACAAAGTTTTGATTCAGTAGTGACTACAAATGTGAAAAGGTGGGACCAACTTTTAGTGTCTCTTAGAAGATGAGAGGTCATGTCTCCAAATAACATAAGATGGAGTATGAGGAGAGCTCTCTCAATTTTGGAAATCTTAATAGAGATAATAAACACTAGGGGAGAAAAAAATGGATTGGCATGAGATATAGACCCCATTTATTGATCATACCTATTCCAAGATGGTAGAGTTGGGCTCCATAATCAGAGGAGAAATTCAATATATAGAAACAAATGATTCAAGAACATCAAGGATTTACAAGAAATTTAGACAAGCATATAACAGATGAATTTGATGACTACGATTTGAGTCAAAGTGTGGAAAGTAGATGCTAGAATTATGAATGCCAATGAATGTTTGCAATGGGACTTACAAAAAGTAAAGCCTAGGGGAGATGATGAGCTCATAATATGTCTCATTATTGACATGTTATTTATTTCAATTCATCTCTCTAAGGATATTATCTTATGCAAATCATAGATTGTTAGATAATTATTACATGGAAGGTAGATATTTATCTTTTTTATATTGAACCAAAGACTAAACGTTTGCTTTGTCATTAATGTCTAATACATAACATTTTTAGTGATTTTTGTTGTGAAGAATGCTCAAGAGGAAGACACAGGTGATGTATAGTGGAAGTTCAATTTTGATCTCCATCTAGCAGAACTACAAACTCACATAGATGGCTTGGTTCTATAGACTCCATAGGCTTGTTTCTAGAGACTCCATAGGCTTGTTTCTATAGACTCCATAGGCTTGTTTCTATGGAGTTTATAGGTTTGTTTCTATGGACTCCATAGGCTTGTTTTTATAGACTCCATAGGCTTGTTTCTACCTACTCCACAGGCTTATTTCTATAGACTTTGTAGGCTCATTCCTACCAAATGTGCAGGGTCAATTCCATGGATTTTGTAAAGACAAAGCTACAAATGGGAAGCTGGGAACCAGATAAGATGAGAGAGAATCATTCCATCTAGAATCAAATGAGGAAAATACCTACCTACTATTTTATAGGATTTACTTTTGATAAAGTTGTATATATTCAGATCTTATGACTATTTTTAGGATAGTATATCTATTTCATCAAAATAATTAGATCTCTTAGAAATCCAATCTCCTATTTTCAGATGAGTGGATCAACCAACGAATTTCATCTCTTTACATCTTATTTTGAGTTAGTTATATTAGTATAAAATGTAAGAATTTTATTATTAAAAAGATATATAATATATGAAAGATACATATAAGCATATTAAAGGTTTTAGACAAATTGTAATCATTTCAATTTTATGAATTATCACTTCAATTTCTAGCATTGATTAATCTTTATTCTTGAGTCTAAGAGGAGAAAGGGCCCACTCTCCTTGGAACCAAGAACTATGTATGGTATTTATATTATGTTATATTAACTCTCTATTATAACTAATTAGAATCTTGTTAATGTTTGCATTCATTCATAAAACATTAAAAAAAAATTATAGTTTAAAAGACATTTCCTTATTCTAAAGTCATTTTCTTTCTAATCAAAGTGTGTTTTCTTTCATAGCAAATGTGTGAAGCAAATTTCCTTTTTTAAGTTAAGAGTGTGATTTTAATTTCCATGCAAGCATAAATAGGAGTGTGGTTTTACTTTTAAGAAAAAGAGTGGATCTATTTGATTAAATAGTTACATCTTTTCCTTTTCATTAAAAGAGTGAATCAAGTAGTTTAGGAAACATTTCTTTCATTAGTCAAAGTTAGGATAAGACCATTAAACACCCCCATAAGCAGACTTCTATATCCACCATCCTACACCTTACTGTAGATAGATTTGGACACCAGCCATGGTTGATAACACATCAATTAAACATTTATTAAATGAAGAGTTAAATGACACTCAACATATGGCATTCCCACTAGGCCTAAGTGGTCAAGTTTGAATTAAATAAAGGTCACAATCTTTTAGACATTGGTGATTAATGTCTCATGAACTAAACATGAATTCTATAAGCTTATAACATTGATCCACTAACTAAAATCACATCCATTAATTTTCATCAAGCTCAAGCATATATTGCCTTATTAAATTTCAAAGCCTTAGCTATGTATAGACAAGCTATAATTTTCATAATAGTGCCAAGCCACCATCACCGAGATCTCAAAGCCTACCAGCTTTAAGAATGAATAATGACATATTTGTTTATAGAATATAAGGGAGCTTAGGTTTCATCTCGATTCTACATTAAGGATTTAACATAATACATGTATGTATTTTTTGATGCAAAAATGTTTGGGGGTCTCTACACTAATTACTTGGTTCTATGGGAGGTCATAAATAACGTCAACCCATTCAATTTCAAGAAAGGCATCTCCACATAAGAACAACAAGTTTTAGCTCAATTACTACCCTTGAAACATAAATAAATCCATTATGTATCTACTAAGATTGAATTTATGCCATGTATTGACTCATTACAAGACCTATTCATTAAAGGGAGAATTACAACTGGTAGTTTCGTACACTATGTCAATAATAACACCATCATTACATACATATCAATCAATGCATTCATGAGGTATTTATATTAACACATTATATATTCTTCATTTTATTTTCATAGTGTGGTTGGTTGGAGAAATAAAATAATTTAGAACAAGTAGTGAAGAAATGGCTTCTCTTAAGAGAGACCTTCACACTCAAAGAAACCACCAAGAACCTTATGCACATTACCAGGTTTCAAAAAGGAATCCACATTGGTAGGGCATTAATAAACCATTTTTTTGGCTACCCAAGCATCCAGTTAATTTATATTTGGTAATATTGCTAGATCTATTGATTACCTCAAAGTGCACATATGCACTAGGGGAGATTATCAGTGCCTGCCTACAAGAGTTGATGTTGCACAAGGAAAAGAGGCCCCAAGGTGGTAATTTTTACATTATGTCATATATTTTAGATGAAATGATGGGGAATATTTATATAAAAAAAATGGTTTTATGGTGTCCAAAACCTAAATACATCAATAATAGAATAGGTGACTTCTACTCATTTTTTCACATTTATGCATATACAAGGAACATCTTGAGAATTTTGGAGGATTTGTATCTTGAAGTCTAGATGAAAATGAATGGTGAACCTTTTGGCATGATATCTAAGAATATAACCAATTTACTCAATACTTTGGATGATTATTGGCTATACGTAGACCATATTATTATAATGGTCATTGGACATAAGGTCAACCCTCTTCATCTCTCTTAATACATCCTTGATAATTTTACTGAGCAATAAATTACCTACCAATTATGGAATAGGATAAATGAGGACTTGACCAAGAGTAAGAAGATAACCTTTCATGGATCCCATCTCATAGCTAGGAGAATGTAATATACTTATTACATACACTTTAGAGAGGTTGGTAATGCTAGGAAAGCTTATTCCCTATATTATTTTCCCCATAGGGATTGAGACCCTGATGGAAGAGTTTTATAATGAGTTAACAACCTATGTATTCCATATCAGCCTGAGCCTTTTGACTGTGAATTTTTTTTCTCAATGTAAAATATGATGAATAAGTCAATGAAAGGGATATGACTACTAGTGTGAATGAGGATTTATTAAAAGTAATCCAAGCATATCCCTCCATTACACTTGGTCAAGAAAAATTTAGGATAAATCTACTAGGGGATGGACATCTTCAAATTTATAGAATAGTATACCCTTCCAATATCCACACGATTAGAGCCAATACCCCCAAAATCCACCCACTATGATGGCATATTCCTATAAAGATCAAGATTAAGGCATAGGGGAACATCAGTTGTTGTGATAATAGTGGAAGAATAAACTCCTCAAGTTTAAATATCCACTATTGAACTAATAAGGTGAAATAAGAAGAGGGAGAATAACTAGTTCAAGCAAAAGAAAAAATAATTATGAGAGAATAGAATATTATCTTCCTAGAGTATTTTAATGAAGAAGACATTACACCTATTGTGTTAGTTTCATCAACCACAACATCTAGGATGACACTCCCTCTCTCTACCCAACAAGTGATTACTCAGGATAAAAACACAACAATTTGTTACAAGAGAAAAACTAAGGTAGGAATGCCTCAGTCCCAATCCATAGAGGATCCAATTGAGAAAGCATAGCCTTAATATAAATATGAGCCAAGTCATGAGGTAGATGAAGAATAACTACAATAAAATAAAGTTCTAAACTTGAAAAGACTAAAAGGGAAGGCACCCCTTAAATATGGATAATCAAATAAGGGTGTTTTAACTACTTCTCCATTATACCATTCTCTTATTATTTATTTTATAGTTGTCTCTTATTTTCCATTTCCAATTATTTCATTTTTTCCTCCTGTGTCATCATCTCATTTTGAACCTATTTTCATAATTATTTCTATAGCTAATCCTCTAATCTTCACCTCTACTTCCACTATCACTAGTCAACCCATCACCTAATTGATAACATATTCTAATCAATTGAGTTCACCAATTCCCTCCTTAGGAGAGGTGAAAACCACAATAGTAGTGGACACTAAGAGAGATATAGAAAAGAAACCAATCTACATTATTCATCTAATGCCATATTTAGGGAACATAGACTGGTCTAAAATAATATGGCCTTCAATGCCCAAAACCATCCCCTAAGAATGAGATTATAAAAGGTACCCAAGTAGAGGTATAACCACTAGATCAATCAAAGTTGACTCCTTTAGATTGGGACAATGAATTAGGAACATTAGCTTCAAAGAGGCTAGACTTGAAGGTTACTGAGATGCTCACTATGAGCTCACTCTTTGATAAATCAACTAGCTTTTTTCTACGGGTAGGGAAGAGTAAGATAGAAGACATCATTATGTGAGGTATAAATTTTGAATAAAGAGAGGAGATCTACTCTCTATTAAAGAGACAAGATAGAAAGAAGGGTCAATACCCTTTAATTGATGACTTTTAGTCTTATATGGATACCCACTCTAGAGCACTAATAGCCATCCATGAGGGCATAAAGAAAGCAAGAAAATAATTGGAACAAGAGATGGAGACATTAATGTAATAACAATAGGTGCTCCATGTTTTCTTGGAGATAAAACACGCTGTTCAAAATGAGGCATTGAGGCTATATGAAACACTAGATACTATTCATTATTTGAGAGCACAATTATATCCTGATGTAGACACATTAACTAAAATGTTTAACCTTCTCAAGGAAGATAAGAACATGATCATTTTTTGGTTCTTATATACTACTAATAAGGAATTTATCCATTTGAATTTGATGATCCCATAAATGCAATAAAGCATTGAATCTAGTAGTTATTAATATCTAACAAGCCTAGTAATGGGTAAATTTTGCTAATGATTCAATCACAAAGATCACCGAGAAAGAGAAACATGCAGTGCCAATTTTGAATGAGATAGAATTGACACATGCATGGGATAACATTAGTAGGTTGGTAGATAGGTTTAATTTTAACTATATTTTGCAACAAGTTTTGGATAATTTTAAGTAGAGTTTATAAGCATTAACTTTACAAAATATTGAGGCAAATTTGAGTTTAGAAAATAAGAAGGACATTGAAATAGAATTCATTCAGATAGGCTTTCAACCTACCAAATATGAGCATGCAATGATGATGGTGCAAGTGAACAAGGTGAATAGACCACCTCTTATAGACATGATCAAAGTATAGGCATAACATTCTAGTGGATATAAAAATTATTAGGAGTTAGAGGCCAAGAAGAAGTATACTTTGGCACTATCTTACAATTCAACATTTTATACTCCACCTAATGTCCTAGTCTCAACATCATCTACAACTTTAGTTCCCACCATTTTAGATGGTACATCAACTATAACTTCTAGTTTAGACCTAAATATACATTTATTTACACCTACCACTTCAATTCAATCTACTAGTTTAACTCCAATTACTACTTTAGTTCCAACCATAACAATGAGTAGTGTTATGTAGCTACCAAGATAGCCTTAGTCGAAGGCTAATTTTTTATACAATTTTTTCATATATGTATTCAAACTAGCTATAATTGGTTTACGTCCATGTTATAATTAACCCAATTATTTTCTGTGAGCATGCACACATTACATGACTATTATAATATATAGTTTATGACATATAGTTTGTATTGAACTAGAACTTAGGTTCAGTTTATTTTGATATAAACTAAAGTTTCACTACTCTTAGAGGATGAGGTGACCCATTCCCCAAGTCTTTTAAATACTTATAAAATTCTCTTCTAAAGGGTTGGAGTTTTTTATAAATATACAAGAAGAAATCAATTCATTGATTGTCATACAACTATGTTTATTCTCTCTTATTTGTTTCTATGTTATTGAAATTTTAGCTTTTTTGTTTTTATTAGCTTAGTAATTTTAAAGTGTTATTATTTTATAGATGAATCTAGATATTTTAATTGATGAATGATTATCTTGGATGTGTAGAATCTATTTAAAGTTATTAAATTTCATTAGTTTAAACAATTAATATATATTGAATTGATAATTTAAGGTGTGTAGGAGTATTTTCCTTTGGTATAATCTTCTAGGCATGTGCTCTATCTACTCTAGATAACCTATTGGTCTAAGTTTTCACCTCTCAAATAAGGGTGTGAAATAGTAACTTTAATGAGATCAAAATTTAACTGAGATCACTAATATTCCTATATCTATTTTCCCATACTGCTAACTGTGCTTGTTCATGAGTGTGCAATAGATACAAGTGGAAAACATTGGTGTCGGAGATACTTATCCACCAAGGGAACAATCTTAAAAGTGACATTTTAGGAACATAGATCCTTCTTTTTTTCCTTACATTCCCCTCATTATTTTAAGTTTTCTTTAAGATCTACCCACCATAGATTAAATCTTCACCCATCCAACTCACTTAGTGTTTACCTTCTTTTAGATTGTACACATCCATCCATAAACCTATTTAAATAACCCACAAGCCTAACCTACTATTCTAGAAACTAGTTGTTTTAACCACATGCATATAATTTGTCCCTTAGAGTGTAAATTTGCTTCCATAGAGATCCTAAAATTTTAGAGGTTACCTCAGTCATTATTTTGTGGTGTTCATTAAATCCACATCAACAGTTTCAAGCTAAAACACAGAAAAATAGCTAGTGATAGAAAGAGAGCAAACCTTTCTCACTGTATAACAAATATGTAAGCTACTATCCTACCTATAAATAACCTAGAGCCTATTGTGTATATAAATATATCCCTAACTATCTTAGATGACTAATTATATCCCCATTAAAATTCTATAAGATAACTAGAACTGCTAGAGGGAAACTAAGATGTGGTTATACCTACTAGCTCATCCTCTCAGTTTGTCCCCAATAGTCATCCACCTATGGTTGTAATTATGGTATGTCTATCTAGGTATACTATTTAAATTCTTGGATTTATCCATGATTTACCCAAGAACCTAGAAATATACCTCCCAAGATTGACACTACGTGTGTGGTGTTCTCTTGAGGAACATGCAACCTCATACAAAACTAATCTCAAACTTTTAAATGTTGAACATGATGATATTTCCTATAGGATTTTCCAATTCAGTCTAATGGACATGATTTATTATTGGTTATTTAACTTTACCAAAGGCTATATCATAAGATGGGATTAATTCATTAACATGTTCATTGCCTAGTTTGGGCAAGTCATTGATCAAAGTGTGTTATACCAATAGTTCACCTACATCAAAAGGGAACCCAATGAGCCCATAATATATTTCAATGCTAGGTTTTAAAATATGTAAATCTAAATCAATATGATCTGTAAACTATATGCATATATAGCCCTTGAAATGTATAAGAATGCATTATATCTTTGGACTATTATGTTCCTATGTGGAGATCTTTTAGTGGTAGACTTACTTATAGCTTATGTTAAGGCCATCAAAGTAGATAGGTATCCAAATATTAAAGGTCTACTGGCACAAGCCATATCAAATATACTAGCAAGTATGCTTGATTTCAACCCCCTCTTTTCCACTAGCCAAAATATACCCATGCCACAACCTATGCCAATGACTAAACAACTTTCTTTAAGACACGTTACTCCTAATAAATCCTTAATATTACTTATCTAAATCAATAATTAAGTATTTCCTCAAGTTCACAATAAGAATTTAGCTCATGCCATGGAAAAAATAGAAATTCTACCCTAGGAGTCTACCAAGAATAAGTTGAATGCTATACAATGCATGGTACAAAAGATCTAGTTCCTCAATAAATAATCTATTTTTAGAGCATGAATTATTATCATTGAATAATTAATTAAATGATCTAGTTCCTTTGTACTAACAACCTAGAGGAATATTAAGCCTTGATCTTAGGATTGCATTTTTGCATTGAAATATAGGCTAAAATAATTGAGAGTGTTTAGAGATTCTAAACTAGTAATGAAACAATTTAAGAGCAAGTACCAATTTAATTTATCTTATTTGAGGAAGTAAAAACATAAGGCATGGGATATGATATAAATTTTTAATGCTTTCGATGTCACCCCTATTCCTAGAGAATAAAATCAGGTGGCTAATTCATTAGGAATTGTTTGTGTAAACATGACACCCCTAGATGATTCAAGGCTATAATTTTTTTAGTAGATTTCATCCCATATACCTTAGTAATATATAATATGATTAAATTCCAAGTGTTTTAATATGACCACAAAATTTTATAATTCCTTAATAACTTAGGGGTGTTTTAGACCTAAGTTAAATATGAAGCAAAAAGAGATGACCCTAGAAATAAAGAATGTGACTACGATGACATTATGAAATTGAAATAAAACTAAGTTAAAAAATGGATGATATCCCTTAAGAGAGTGTTTGACCTTGAAAATACCACACACAAATCTAAGAGGCCCATACACTTAGACCAAAAGTCTAGAAAGATTAATTTGGGATCATTAGACTAGCCCCATAATGTTCATATTGGTCTGAATTATACTCTTGTTGAAGTTAAATAATTCATAAAATTATTGATATAATATCAAGGAATTATTTATTAGGTTGATAAATACCTTAAGGTCTTCAAATTTAAGATAATAACCCATACTATCCCACTCAATTAGAACTAAAATCTCTTTAGATATAGGCAATGACCTGTGAACCCAATCTTGAAACCACTTATTCACAAAGAGGTCCACAAAATCCTCTTGGTTGTGATCATCTTCCCAAATTATAACTTTACCTAGGTATCTGACTTAGTTTTAGTCTATAAAAGAATGGATAAATCCAAATATGTGTTTATTTTACAAATTTGAACTGATCTTCTAACATAGATAACTATACTTTGCATTAGATGAGGTAATATAAATGGTAAGTGGATCCTAGATGATGTCCTTATTGGATGTATTCTAAACATATAACTAGGTTATATTAAACCTAAAATATTGATCCAAGATTGTATTTAAAACTATAGTGGGGCACCTTTACTTACAAAAAAAATCCATTTGACCTCATTAAAGCAAGAGTTATCTTTAAAAGAGATATGAAATTCTTTTCAAAGACCTGATAGGTAAATGAATTGTTATTTACATGGATGAATTCACTATTTTTTCAAAATTCAAGTCTAATCATATTCACCATATTCAAAATATATTTTAAGGGTCTAGAATGTATGATATCTCACTTAACCCAAAGAAACACGTATTTGGAATTACCAAAGGTAATATTATCAGTCAATTAATCATGAAGGAAGGTATTTATATCAACCCTAAGCATGTTAATGTGAATTTTAAGATACATTTGCCTGACATTAAAAATGAACTAAAGTCATTATTTGGTAAGATTAACTTTGTATGAAAATCCATATTTGGTTTTGACAAAATTGTTAAACCTTTGAATGAAATGTTGAAATAGGAAGAAAAGGTGGAGTGAAATCCTATATATAGGTAATAATTCCAATAAATGAAGGAATCCATCATTCAAGAACCACTCTTAATCATCCCAAATTACATGAAGGAATTATACCTCTATTCCTTTACATCATAGAAAACCATGACTAAAGTGTTCACCCAAAAGTTGGAAGAAGATGAACACCCATTCACTTTCATGAGCATAAAATTGAAATATTTAGATTTTAATATTCCACCTTGGAAAAGCTTGCCTACACTCTAGTCAAGGTTATGAATAAATTTAGTCACTACATTCTTAGAAATAAGGTGCACATCATTGTTCTAGACCCAGTTGTAAAGCTAATGTTGAGGTAGAATGAGCAAGAATAACGTAAAGGTTGATAGATGGACAAGTCGTTAGAGTATGACATTAAGATAAAACCTATTATAGTTTTATGCCAAGGTATTACTCAATTTATAGCCAAAATTGATGCAAGGATCATGGTGGTGTAATTGGAGTAGTAAAACATGGTCCATCAAGAATGGTATGATCTAACTATCCACTACCTCCTTTATGGAAATATTCCTCCAAGACTCAATAAAATGTATAAAAAATCTCTCATGTTGGAGTCATCCCACTACAACTTGAATAAGGGAGTGATCTATATAAATAATTAAGGTATTTATATTATATGTCTATCTGAAGAAAAAGATAAGGAAATCATGAATAGATTCCATAAGAAATTAGTAGTGTCCATCATTCAAGATTATAAATGCATATAAAATTATATGAGTTGGGTTATATTAGACCACTATATTTGGATATTTACATTCCCATGTATGTTCATTCCATTATTTATACACCTTCACCTAGAAGGAAGTTTACGTTTTAATGCCTTTACAACTTGTTATAGAAGAATGCCTTTTCACTCAATGGGGACTTGACTTCATTGGACTCATCAACCTGAACTCATCAATTGGATACAAGTTCATACTTATATCCACTGATTACTCTAAAATATGGAAATAGTTTTGGAAACCAAGTAAAACATAGCCAAATAAGTCATCAAGTTCATTGAGGAAAACATAAAAACATTGTTTTGCACCCTAACCTCTCTATTCTATGATAATGACCTACATTTCAATTAATTGAACTCATTATATATGATAATGAAAGAGGGATTACCTTTATTTTATCATCAAACTAATACCTTCAAGGGAATTATTTGGTTGAGTCAACCAAAAAGAAACTGATTAACACCATCAAAATGTTTATAAAAAAGAAGGCTAGAGACTGAAATTCATTATTGAGATATATTATTTGGGCTAACCACACCAGATATAAGTAATCCTTAAAAATCTATCCTTTTCTACTAGTATATGGGTTGGATCCCATATTCCCAATGAAACTTAAGTTTATAACTTAAATTTTTAAGCAAAGTTACATGGAGGACATTAAGAAGGAAAACTCAAAGTTGTTGGACATTATATATTTAGATGATGCATAAGTAAAGGTTTTGAAGAAATTTAATATACATCAAAGGACAGTCAAGATATGGTTTGATAAAAGGGAAAATATTGCATATTTTTGGATGTTATACTTAGTAATTTTATGGGTCAAAGCACATGACAAGAAAGTTAAACACTCCAAAATTGACTCACTCTAGATTTTCCCATAACACATCTCTGAGTTGATAAGACATAACACATTTTTATTGAGACTTGAAGGGAATGACCTCCCACTACCTATGAATATAAATTCTCAAATCATTATTTATCAAGTGTCCATTGTAATTCAATTTTATAATATTCCTAATGGCAGAGGATGGTGATGTAAACATTATATTAGAGTTAGCTATTTTACTTTAGTAGTGTGTTTGCTTCTGTTTTATCATGTTTTTACTTTATTATTCTTAGTTAATATTGTTTTGGCATACATTTGTCTATTTTGGGGTTTATCTTATTTTCCCCTTGTTCACCATTACTAACCTTATAGTATTTATACCTTGTTCTCATGAATCAAATTGAGAAGCATCTAATCCAGTTCTGATAAGATAGAGTCCTATTTAAATATTTGTCCCTATGTTCCCCATTTTGATCACTTTAAAATTGACAATGCACTTATAACATAGTCCCATAATTGAAAGGTGTAAGAAGAGCCACCATTATTAAACAATGTGATAATCAAATGGAATTTTCTTGAGACACTAAAAGGATTAGGATTCATTGATCAGAAAATGAGCAAGAGATTTGAGAAAAGCTTTATTTTAATAAAGGTCATCACAACATTTAAAAGGAGCATATAAATCACACTAAAATCATTGATAATACAAAGTATGTTATTAGTGAAAAGAGTTAATTTAACCATTCCTATACCTTGTATATATTGGTCCCCAAACCTCCTATATTAATAAAAAATAACATCAAATTGAAAGGAAGTTTGAATATTAAGGAAATTCAAGTTTATTTCTAGGAAAGGGTGATTTGGGAAACCTCTATTGTATTCTTTCAACATGGATGGAAATGTATTAAATCCTTATGTGGGAGCAAAGGCATCTCTACCACTACTATAGATGCTTGGATGGTAGTAAAAAATTCCCAAGCCTTCTTTTTCTTAGCGAAATTATACAAATAAAATACCATTTAAGGAGCTATGAGTAATTCATATATGTATAAGCTTTCCAAATGGAATAAAAATAACAACAAAATCACTCTTTACATAAAATAATCCTTTGAATGAATTAGGGATCAATATGTTATTTTTTGAAGCATAATTGAGCACTCTCTTTTCATCTGAGTTCATCTAAAGTGAGATTTAGTTGTTTATCTCCAAGTTTAGTAATAGAGTCCCACAATCTAGATTATAAACACTAAGGCACCATTTTACTCATAGTACTCCCCATTTGTTGCGATGAACATGCCTCATTTTTAAAATTTTAAATGAGGACCCTATTTAAGCTTAAATTTCATGTTCATATCTTATTGTGAAATTAATTAGTCCAAGTCTAAGCTAGAAAGAATTTTCCTAATTCTAAGTTTTTAATTCAAAATGAAGTCTTGATCTAATTATAAACTAGCTGAGTGTTTCCATAGTTACTCTAATAATATGATCGATACATGAGTTAAGGGTTGAAATGGACATGTTTATTGAAGTTATGATATGCATCTACTTGGATTGTAGTGATATGACATTCATTGAATTTAGATTTTGGATTTATAGACTAACTAAGCTAACTTGATTTTTTCCCAAGGTTATTTATTCTTCTCAATATTATATTGGCGTCACAAAGCAACATTGCCAAAACATAATTGATCTAGCTCAAAAATATCCCTTTCATTATGAATGAATTCTCATACTTAGTATTTTTATTGGAATTTACTTGGAAATAACTTCATCACATATCTCTTTTGTACATAAAAAACTATCAAATTTAAGAGTAGCTAGGTTCCTATGGTTCAAATTCCAATGACCAAGTCCCTATAGGTAAAGATATAATGGATAGACCTTGAGCTCCATGATCATTCAATGTGTTGACACCAAACTTCCTTATGAAGGATTGTTTAAATGACTAAGTATTTTTCTTTGATAAGTATATAGATTCATAATATTAGGATGTGTATTTTCATCTTGCTTCTCTATAGCTTGTGAGGTAATGGTTTTAAGTCATTTATCTAATCACTTTGATTAATAGGATTGTGCCAAATGACCTCATCCTAGTTACTCAATTTCATCAACTCAAATGGATAAGGGAAGGACTCTATGAGTATCATTATTAATGAGATTGAGCCACATGTCTCCATCTCATTACTTTAGAAAAAATAATAAAACATCCAAGACTTAATCATATAGATAAGGGAGATTGTGCCATGTGGCATGATCCCACTCATATATAACTAATAAGAGCAGTCATAAGTCTTAAGCTTCACTAAGTACATGGATAAATAAACACCACCCAGATAGTATCATCTTGCTCATATAGAGCTTACAGGTAGAGGCACATTTATCAAGATTACCCTATCATATAGATAAGTGAGATCCTACCATGTGGAATGATCCCTCTCATACATGACTAATAGGATCATGCACATACTCTGAAGATAGAAAACCCTATGGATAATTAATATCATATCATGTGTAATGATCCCACTCGCCCACTTCTTGTTAGGTAGAATAATAAATACTTACATAGTCAAATATCAAAGACCCCTAGACAAGTAAGGGTCACCCTTGTGGTAGTATATTACTAATTTGGGGCCTATAGACTTAAAAAAAGATAGTACAAAGAGAAAAATCCACCAAATTAACAAGATTATGCCATGTGTTGACATCTCATTGAACCATGACCAAAGTCTCAAGGGAACATGCATTAAAATTTAATGACTAAGTGAAAGAGTGAGATCATGTCACATATTGGCATATCATTCACTCATTACTAAATGAGACCTATGGTATAAAGTGTTGATTTCAAACCTAACATAAGAATGATGATAAACCAAGTGTCACACTACAAGTAAACATGGGATAAAGTAGATTTAAGAAATGAAGGTGGGACCCAAAGCATTATAGCTAAACATTATTCATATGAAAAATGAATAATTAATAAAAGACATTATCAAAGTGTCATGTGTCTAGTACCTTAGTCATTTATAATGACATAAAGGTAGATTGGGTGTGTGTTCCTCACATTCCCTAAACCTGATAGCCAAATAGAAAACACTCATCCATGAGTCTTTTATCAACTTTTATAGGATATACCTCATAAAATAATGATTAAAAAGTTATCAAAGCCTACCAAAACCATTAAGATGTTGTCCAAATCATATCTCTCCTTGATGCTCTTTAGTGGGCCATGGAATTCCAATCTATCTTATCTATTTTGGAATGAGGAATCTTATGACATAATTTTTTTTACCATTCAATCCATGATGGACAAGAGTGGGATCTCATGCCTCTTGTAGGAAATACACATCTCTACCTTATATATATACTTATATCTAGTATGTTATAAGGGCAAACTATATTGGTAAACAAACATTGTCTTAATAATGCCAAATTGATTTTATGTGTAGATGTGTATGGTTTCATTGGAGGACTTCCACTTTCTTTATGATTTAATTGATTAACACTAATGCTATAGGATTATAATTTATTCTTTTTTATGTATTTTATGTATTAAATAGGATGTGTTTACACTATTTTAGTTAGGTTCTTTGATTCCTTTCATTTTATTTGAAGTCTATAAGGATCTATGTGTAATTAAATAAATTCTTGTTTATAGTTCATTCATTAAAAGAGTCTTAGATTCAATAAATTTCCCTTGCTCCTTAGACTATCTCCTTGTGTGACTGAAGCCCAAGACATCATGAAATGTATCATACAATGGTGCAACTATATCTAGGCACATTTTAGTCCTAGAAGCATTTATATCACCCTTTTAACTATAAGAATTTATTTCTACCTTACCCTCCCTTCATTTTGATGTTTATTTGTGAACAAGTGATAGTTCCTTTTCTTTATAAATAGTGAAGTGAAACAAAGTAGATATATGAAATTTAATCCATTTAGTTGGTCTATCTATAAGTGTATAAGTTTTATGAGTCGGTGAGAAAATTTGTATTGGACCTCTATTTGTAGCACTACATATCTTTGAGATATATTCTAAGAAAATTATTTAATGGATCCCCTATACCTATAGGTCATACTTTGGATTATCTTACCTACAATCCTAAAATGAGAGGATGAAATTTCCATAATTATTCTTGAGTGTAGTCAATGCTTCTAATCCAATAGATGCAATTGGAACTGAGATCTTAGCTTGGAAAAATATCCTTGATATGACATTGTTACCAATACTACACGATTGAATTATCTTAGGATATAATTATTACAATACCTAATATCTTAAGCATAGGATTTGAAACCATATACCTTTGAAATTTAGTTTGGATTAATCTATAGTAGATCTACATCTAACCTTAGAACCATCATTGTATTATCCAAATTCATAATGGGTTGAAAATTTAGTCTCTATAAGAAATAAAAATGGCAAAATTTGCTTATGTGTGGATTTAAACAATTTAAATAAGGCTTATTTAAAATATAATTATCCCCTACCTAATATGGAGAACCTATTATAGATCATTGTTGGATCAGACATGTTATCTACTTTAGATGGCTTCTCATGGTACAACTAGGTTATGCTGAAAGAATTTAAGAGATCCAAGACTATGTTCATAATACTTTGGGGTATGTACGTATAATGAGGATGCCTTTTGAGTTAATGAATGTTGGTGTAATGTTATAGTGGGATATGGATGCTAATTTTTTAGGGATAATTAACCAATTCATTACTATGTATTAGGATGACATTACTATGTACTCCAAGAATAGAGAAGAGCATTTGGAGCATCTAGAGATGGTGTTGATTAGATGCTGGTAGTTTGACATTTATCTTAATCCCAATAAGTGCAAATTTTGAGTATAGAATGCTAAGTTTTTAGGACATATATTTTCCAAGGATGGTGTCATGATTGACCCTAAAAGGATTAAATCCATTAAAAAAGTGCCTATCCCACAGTCTAAAAAAGGAATTCAATTTTTCTTTGGACAAATTAAATTTATAAGGAGGTTTGTGTCCAATTTTGTAGAGATTATTCTACCTATTACTTCCATGCTAAAGAACCAGACCATCAAATGGGAGCAGAAGGCCATGTAATCATTCAATGACATAAAGGGAGCTTTAAAGTCTACCCTTATTTTGGCTAGTCTTGAATACACAAAGTCATTTCAAATATTTCCTTTTGCATCATATAATATTATTGTTATTGTCTTATTGAAAAAGAATGAAGATAGTCATGAGCAACCCATAGTTTTATTTAGAAAAGTTATGCAAGGTCCTAAACTAAAGTATACTATCATGGAAAAATAATATTTCACTCTTTTGAAGGTTGTTAAAACATTCAAGCCATATATTCTGACTTCAAATATTGTTGCCTACATCCTGCACACCATGGTGAAGGATGTTTTAACTCAGACTAAAGTATTTAGTAAGAGATGTAGGTGGGTTAACAAGTTAAAAGAATATAACATGGATATTTAGACCACCAAGTCAGTAAGAGGGATGGGTTTGGCCAAGCTTATGGCTAAGACCAATTTTCAAGCTATTGAGGTAAACACTATTATTTTTAATATTGATTATTTTTCAGTCAATTTAATGCATGTTTGTGGTATAGATATATTATTTACAACTTGAAAAATTTGAGTTATCCCCCCAACCTAGGAACGAATAAAAGGATAAATATCAAGATTATTTCACAAAAACATCTCTTGACTGAGAATGGATTAGCATTTAAAAATCCAAATGGGGTTTTCCTAAGATGCATGTTAAAATAATAGACTATTATCCTAATTAAAATCTTCCCTAGTGGTGTATGTGGTGTAAATTTTTCACATAAGCTTAAAACTCATAAAATTCTAAGAGATGGTTATTGGTGGCTATTATTGTTCAAGGATGTTACTCAAACAATCAGAAAGTGTGAGAAATGTTAGCGCTTTGCTGTGAGAATGAATGTTTCAAGTTATCTTCCCTTACATCTTGTGATGATTGAAGGCCCATTTAGACAATGGGGAATGGATTTCATTGGGTAAATTATTTATTCATTAAGCATTGGACATAGATGGATATTAGTGGCAATCAACTACTTCAATAAATGGGTTGAGGTGGTCCCTATAAATAAAGCAACACACCAGGTAGTTATGGATTCTTTGTTAAATCAAATTATTTATAGATTTGGTGTGCCTATCAAGATAATTATTGATAATGCCATTAGCTTCAAAGCCAAACTTTTAGTGGAATTATACAGAGACTATGGGATTGAATTGACTTATGCTTCCAGCTATAATCCTCAAGGGAATGGGAAAGTAGAATCAAGTAACAAGAAATTGCCTAAGACCATTAGGCAAACTTTGGAAAAAAACAAGAAGTGGTGTGAATAGCTAAAGTTTGCCTTATGGGCTGATAGGATGACACCTAAGAAAGCTACATGAAAAATCCCTTTTGAGCTTGTTTATGGAGCTCAAGTAGTTTTGCCTATGAATTTGTAGTTACCCACTTATCATCTCATGAAATAACTAGAAGATGATGAGAAAATCAACCACTATGAGAGAAAAATGAACAAAATTATTGACCTTGATGAAATTCAAAAATAAGAATATGAAAGACACCTCAATTTCAAAGAAAATTTGAATAAAATATTTGATAGGAAGGTCACTCCATGACCCTTCCAAGTATATGATCTAGTTCTACTTTGGGACATCATATATGAAGAAAAAGGCAAGCATGGCAAATTGGATGCCTAATGGATGGGTCCCTATTCCATTAACTATTAGATTGGAGAGTATATTTTCTTGATTAAGTCCCTAACATACTAAAATATTTGGATGTTGAATACTAGAGATTTTAGTCAATAGTATACATCTAAAACACTTCCTTAATTAAGTCCCTAACATGTGTACCACATTCTATAGTGTTTTATTGCTTTGTCCTTCTATTGTTTTATTGCCCCTCTACATTGGGCCTTGTTTGTATAGTTTCCTTTCATGTTTTTTTATTATGTGTTCATTTCCATATCCTCCTAATCTATTTTTGTTATTCTACCATGTTTGGTAGAGAATTCATGAATGTTTTCTAAAATTTTATGCATCTTGAATCTATGACCCAATGGATTAGCACTTGGTCTTATGTTTTTGGGTTCTTTTCACACCCTTATGGGGTATGCATCCCTTAGAGAGAGCCTGTGTTGGTGCCTAAAACTTCATTGAAGCAATTGGGTCCTTTTTAAGTAAAAATGCCTAAGTCCTTAGTGAAAGTAATGTTTTCAATGCTCATTTTAATGTCAAGTTCATCTAAAAATTGGCTAAGTCCTAGTCTGGTCTTTGCTTGGTAAATGTGTCTTTCCCTTAGACTTTTTTGGGATTTTTTCATGAATACAATGTCTAAAAAAAATAAGCCTTTAGGCTTTTTGTCTCAGACAAAAAGTTTGAATAATTATTTCCATCAAACATTTTGTCTACTACAAAAACTCTGAAAGAATTCAATGTCTTGACCAAGTCGAACTAGCATTAGGCTAATTGTTTTGCAAAATATATGAAGGATAATTTATTTCAAACATTTTATCCATGGAAAAAATTCTAAAGGGCACTTTCCCTTCAAGCATTTTTCCACTGGAAAAATGTGCATAAGAATTGCATATTGTCAGGAAAATATAATGTCCTTACTTATTTTAGAATTTTTTACCATCATAAAAAGTCCAAAGGGCACTTACCCTTCGATAAAAGTGTAAAGGTCTTATTTCTTTGGCAAAAGAGATAAGTATAATTCCTTTAGGAAAAGTGTAAGGGTCATTTATTTGGAATTTTTTTCCATGGAGAAAAATCTAAAGGTAAATTTTCCTTTAGGCACATTGCCCACACAGAAAGCTCAAAAAAATTCCTTTATTTTGGTGAAATTGTTAAGTCCGAAAGGCTTATTTATTTCAAACATTTATTATATGGAAAAAAGACTAAATGGAACTTACCCTTCAGGAATTTATCCCATGGCAAAGAAAAAGTCCTGATAATAGTCATTCCTTCAGCAAAAGTGTAAGCTCAATTTCTTCAGAGAAAATATCGAAGACTCAATTCTTATGGGAGAAGTGTAAAGGTCTAATTCTTTTGGAAAAAGTGAAAAATACCAATTTCTTTGGGGAAATTGTTTTGGACAAAATTGTTGAAACAATTATTCCAACAAAGGTGAAAATCTAAAGGATATGAATTCTTTTAGACATCTTCCCATCCCAAAAGTTTGATAAAGTTCAAATCTCTTAATAAAAGTGTGAAGTCAAAATCCTTCAAGGAAATTGTATCAAACATTTTTTCTAAGATAATTATCTTGATAGAAATCCTAAAATTATTATTGTAGAGTAGGAATTCCAAAGATAGATTATTGATAAGAATTGTTATGGGATAATTGTACCAAAAGATAGAGAATATGAAGATAAAAAGTAGGATGAGTAAGTCCAAAACAAAAGGCCCAGAGCAAGAATATCGATAAGAAAATTCATAAAGAAGTTTTCTTGAATTATAGGTATGATAGTCTCATAGATGTTTTGTTATAGATGCACATATGTCAATCTTAAGGCATGACAACTAGCCATTTTGATTCAAATGTTCTATGATGAATATGTGAGCATCAAATTTAGCCCTATGAAGTAGTTTTTTAGTTTCAAATAGAATCATGTGGTGACACCATAAAGCACAATGGCACTCAAAGAAATATAAACTACTCTCAAGGTTCATAAGAAGCCCATGGAGTTTCCAAGCAGCACATCATTGGGATCAGGTGTAAGTAGTGTCCAATGATGCTCCATATCATAGATTATAATCTGATGATGCACATTTTATCAGATTGAAATATCTAATGGCGTGAGGGTACAGTTAAATGGTCACAAGCTAAATATTGAGCACATTCATTGATATCAATGGTATACATTTAAGTGTACATAATCTAATCCATGGCACATATTAAGTTGATAATTTTTAGTGAATCCTATAATGAATGTGAGACTACCACTTGGAAAGAGTGTGTTATCTTGATAGGGCTGACAAAACAAGATGTAGATAACTTGTGTGGATACCAAGTGGCATGACCTTGGGGCCAAAGATGGATGGTAGCAAATAACACTTGGTCTTTTGGATCAAGATTAATGGTTTGTATTGACTGATGTGAGTATATCTGATAGTGTAGGATGATCATGGACATTTTAATGAAGTTTAATCACATATCAAAACAAGTGATGTTGAGGCTAATGTAGATCAAGGATATTGGTGAGCTTAGTGACATGGTGATGCCACTTTGGCATACACATCATATAAATAATAGGACTATATGCAAGCTAGTTGATGGAACTTTCACCATTGATAACTAGTTGACACATCAAATTTATGAAAGGGACCAAGATTTACCCAAGTAAATAAAAAGTTAAAACTAATGCATTTTTGTATTAAAAAATATGAGGGAATCCCTTAAATGTAAGATGTGAATAAGGAAAATTTTAGAAATGTAAAATACAAATTGTGAAAAATAATTGGATCCAAAAGGTAAAAAATTTGAAAATGACCTAAGTCTTTTAGAAATTTTTACTATTGTTCTTACCCAAGCTTCTCCATGGGAGAGATATTGTAGGTTTGCAAATCTAAGGTGAGCCACTCCAAAGAAGATCTCTTGAGTAGCCATGGATCTAGAATATTTGTAGGGAATCATTGCAAGAATAGGTTGTTTCATGGCATGAAAAGAGAAAGATGAGCTATCTAGATGGTCTTAGCTATGAAAGTAAGTGGTCTATAGCATCTTTAGGTAGTTCCACATAAAGACAAATTTTGTTTGATTCTCTACCATGAATATTATCCTTTCATCTCGTGTAAAAGGTATCTCACATCATGAAATCATAATTTTGTTTCAAATCTTCATCATTCTTTGTAGAAGTAGTTAGAACATTTATTTTTCTTGAAAATGGATGAAGATTTTAGGCATGGAAATGGAATATTTTATAGTTGAATGCATCTTTGAAACAATGAAAGTTTGGTTTGTATTTTTGAGAGTTGTGACCCATAGTTCCATATTTTAAAAATGTATAAATAGGGGACCCCTCCTATATTTAAGGTTTTTATTTGTTATTTGTTGTTATAGGTCATTTTTCTAGGCATCCATTTTCTCTAAGTCTAGGTTCTATAGAATTATTTTTGTGATAAATTGCTATGAGTAGATTTTGTCTCCCTTTCTAAGGTGGTTGCAATTGTATAGCCATTAACAAGATTTGAGAGCATATTTATGGCTCCCTTGTCAAAAGAGAAATCTCACCATGCTTGTCCCCATGGTAGCATTTTGAAGTGTTGATCTTTGTAATATTTATTTTTAAGTTAATTAAAATTCTTGTTGTTCTTTGTTATTTCCCATTGACGAAGTGTAGTGGTTTATTTTACAAATATTGTTGACTAGATATCTTGCTCTATGCCCATCACTAGTCATTTTATGTTTTGATATGGATTATAAATCCACTTTTGCATTATATTTATAAATATGTTGTTGAATAAATTGTTAGGGTACCCAAGGTTTATGGATTTAATAAGGAAATGCATTTGAAAGATTAGTTTAATGTATGTTCTAGTCTCTTAGTTATCATATTATATTTACCACTATCTTACATTTGAATTTTTTTTGCATCTTTTCTAGGAAATATTTTCATGAAATTACTGCTACATACCCTATTGTTTGGATACTAGTAGTATGCCACCATCCTTCTTTTTAATCATCTAACTCATCCTACCCTACAAATAATATACTCAATTGAATACCCTAAGTGTTATTTTCCTTGAAAATGAATAATATATCACATATTTGAAATGTGTTTGTAGTTTGTGCTTTAAATCCTAGAATTGTAGTCTTTTATTCATCCCCTTTGTTGTTGAAGATTCTTCAAAATGAGGATTGTAGTCACAATTTCATCTATCTTTAGTAGCTTATGTATGAATTAGATCATTTGTGCATTTCATGTGAGAACCCTTAATAGTTAAAGTGTGTAGACTTGGTTATGCTTTGGTCATATTTGTTCTTTGTGCCAAGAATCCCTATGGATATTGAATTACAAAATCCCTCCATGTGAGAAAGCTACCCCATAGGTACTCCAACCTTGGTTTAGGAAGAGCAAAAAGTAGAAAGGAGTTAACCATACCCTCTATAGGTATCTTTTAGTCATTATTTGAATTTTATCTCGTCTTGATTCCAAACACATCCTCAACTACAATGACATACTAATGGGTTTTTCATCTTTGCTTGCCATTTTTCTTCAAGTATACAAGGCTGAGTGTAAGAGGTGTACAGCTAGGAACTAACAGATCAAATGGTATACCACTAGGTAGAAATCTTCCATTATCACTCTTATGTTGAATATTAATATACATTATATAAAATAGTTGAGGCATAACTTCTAGATGCTCAGGAGATCATGAATTCCTACCCAATTGAGTAGTTACACAAATCACATCTAATAAGTAGCTCATCATAAAGAAGGGGGCACCATTCTTAAAAGTGTCCTATATTGCATACATGAAGTTATTTTTGATAATTTACCCAAGTGGGGGAATCTGATGGTCTTCTAAGATTATTTGAAGTAATGGAATTGTTCTTATGTCCACATAAGAAATATGTGGACTACCAAATATTCTACTCAAGAGGGTGAGGCCAATTATAACTCCTTGTCTAAATTTTTAGATGGGTAAGTTTCCTTGATTATCCATGAAAATAATTCCTATTGGGTCAATCACCCATGAAGCCAAGATCTTTTCTAGGGAGTGCACTTCATACCAATTATTAATGATGACCTAGTTATATTCTATTTACCATGAGGGAACATCATAGTAATTTTTGAAGCTTGTTCCTACTATGAAAGAAATAGGGATCCCATAGGACATTGATTTAATCATACTATCTTCACATTTTCATCTCCCAAAGATACATTAAAGTAGGTTAGTGTATGGTATGACCCCTGGCTTAGTTATAACATTATAGAGACTGACTGCATTGATGTCAATGATATCCTAAGCTAGTTAGATTAAATGAGGTAGGTTTTCATTCTCATGAACATCCATATTTGATTTTACATCAAAATATATTATATTGTAATGCATGTCACTAGATGTTATGGCCTCAAGAATAAATTTAGTATCTTTAAAGATGATTAAAGTATCATTCTAAACTATAAAGTCATCAGTCGTAAAGGAGCTACTCTTACCTAGAGTATAAAGACCTACTTGTGCCATATTTTATAATACTTTATGTAGAATTAAATGTCTCTTTATATCACTCTATAATTTTCAAGCTCTACTAATGGTGGTTAGGAGTGAAATTTTGTAATGGCTTGAGCTTTGTCAAATTGTGAGAGCGTAGACAACAAAGCAAGCAAACATGTATAAATTATAAATGAAAATAGCAATAGATTTTATCATGTAAATTTGTGAATGACCATTATAATTAATATAATGTTGATTGTGATGTTGGTTTGTGTCATATTAATGGCAAGCTTGCCAAATTTTCATATATTGGAAACAACTTCAAACTATTGCTCTTAGTAGTTAATTGCACCATAATTTAATTTAGATTTAACTTGTCTTTGATTTTCCATCAATTTTAGCTTTAAAGATAAAAATTTCCACTTTTTTACATGTGACTACCACCTTAGATCTATCTTGGTATTCACATGGCTTGGAAATAACTAAGCTCCCTTGTTGTCTCAAAATCTAGACATGTGGCACCTTTTGATTGCCTCATGGACTCTTGGAATGTAGATTTGCATGATGAATCATTTGTATCTCACCATCTCACATCTTTCAATTCATATTAATATTTTAGGCGGTGATACTCAATTTTAGTTGGCCATGAGAATGCCATGCATCACTTTCATAGGTAGTCATAACTTTCCTTATGAGGTATCTATCTTAGAAAGATTTTAGACAACTATTAACAACATAACACTAATCATATGGCTTAGGTGGATATATGTGTCCATATTAGAGGCATTCTCATGGATATCAAATATAAAAAATGTTATATTGACACATGGCATCATTATATGGGCCTGAGGGGGATATGAATCATTATTGTAGGATATTGATTATTTTTCTACAGAGTGTCATTCTCAGAAGGAACCTTAGATAGTTTTATATCATCAAACCTTGATTTGATGGGTTGGGTGCAACCACATATTTACCTTGATATATCTCATGAGCTTTGGATGGATGAAATTTGGCACAAACATGTGGTGACCTCATACAAACTCAAAGGGGACACATGTCACCTTAGAAGGCTACTCAGGTCTAGATGGATACCATTGAGACATGTGGTAGCATCTCATGGGATTTTGAACTATGGTGGGATGCATGGTGGCTTGTATTAGATGGAATCACTTATGGGGGATAATATCCTAACATGTAACCTCAGGATTTGAATTACAATGGCTAACTTCTCATGAGACTTTTAGATGATGCCACATATCTCATGGACTTGGTAGATTTTATCCAGGTGTCTTGCAAGGGAAGTGATGAATCTTTAAGGCATTTTGGGGCTGAATGAGGTGGACATCTATCCTTTAGGCCATCATCTAAAATTTTATGTTCTATGAGGCATAATAAATCACAACTTTAAGTTGATGTCATGTAAGGTCAAGAAAGAAACTAAGTTAGCTTCTTAAAGACCTCATTACCCATCTTAGGCAAATTTAAACAGGTTTAAATAGAAACTTTACAAGAAAATGTCTTAAACACAACATAGTGGTAATTTAATAAAATATAGTGAATCTTATTATGTTTATGTCTATTACAGGGCTAAGTCATACTTCCTGAGCAAAAACCTATTTGCATATCATTGAACCATCGATGGTCAATAATTTATTGATAAATAAAAAGTGAAGAAGACATGAAATAATTTGAATATTTATAGGAATCAATGCTTATTAAAAAAATAATGATTATCGAAAAATTCTATAAACATAAGTATTGGTAAAATTAAATCAATACTACATTTAGTCAAATGATTTAGTATTCTTAGCATCTTGGTCACTGTTTAAAATTGAGGAAAGGAAGATCCCCATTTTGGGAATAAGGGAATGTTGACCATCAACAAAGACAAATTGATAAGATTCTACATTTTATAATCATTCCCAATAAACTCATTTCTTCTTGATATTATATATAAATAGATATTTAATACCTCAAATAGATGTCACCACTCTTGATTACAATTATGGTTATATATTATATGGTCCATTATTTTTTGGCTATGCCCAAGTTAAGGTTGTATAAATCCTACTTTACTATTCTTCCCTTCAATGATATTATTTGGAAACCAAAATTTCCACTTAAATTAACATATTTGATCTTCTCATGCTTAAAACACCTAATCATTTAGATTTTCATACTTATGTTTCATGCTCTCTTGATATAATTATCCTACCACTATTCCTCCTTTGATTTCTATTTCCATATATAATATGGAGATAGTTCCTATTACAAAATTTTTGCCTAATATTTTTGATTATTTTGATGATAGGGATATATTTATATGGACCATGGATTCTTATCTAAGCTTTGGTCTATTACCACACCCACTCACCATGAAGGAATATCTATTTTTTAAGTTTCACTAGGTCTTCAGTCATTTAACTTACGAGTGTAAAGCATAAATATTTTTAGCACAATATAGGTTGCAATACCAACCTTATACCATGGATAAATTACAACCATGTTCATATAATCCTAGGTTATCTTATTATTTCCATGGTACTACTACACATTATTTGACTAATTTTCATTCTCTTTAATAGTATTTGGATGTACTTCATATTTAAGATGTTAACTTCCCTCTTTAGCCAAACATGCCACCTCTGAATATTACAATACATATATCTCTATGAATAAAGAGGTGCATTTCCTTTGGAATGATTATTCTACACATTTAATATATAAATTTAAATGTATTCAACATAATTTCCTAGTTTTTTTAGTCTTGAGCCTCAATGTTCTTATCCAAATTCATTTGGTCCATATAGGATGAAGGCAAACCCTCCCATATAGCTATAACTCCCTATTTGAGTAGAATATTTTTTACAAATTCTATCAAAAGTGGCATCTCCACTTGATTGTATATCTTATTCACATCAAGAGGATCTAGATCCTTCTCATTCTAGGGTGCCTACATTTTATCTTTAAATTTTTTAAATGGAAGTTCTTGCATGACTCTCAAAAAAGGTAGAAAATACTAAGGTTAAAGTTATATATAAATTACCATGAGATTTTATGGATGTTATTAATGATATGTGTTGATAAATTTCATACTTTTTTATTATTAGATGGTTGATTATTTCATATTTTTAATTTCACATTTCTCACATGATTTGATATCATATGGTTATATTTAGCATACATGATGCTCATGATTTATATTTGATTGTACCATCATATTTAATTTTCAACATTTTAATTTATCAAGAATGATATTTATATTATAGTTTTATTTCACCTTAAATTTATCCATAGTTTCCATTTTAGACCTTCGATAACATATTTAAGTTTTTTAATTTTACATTTCTTTCCTTTATGGGACATCTTCGTAATCTATTTTATATTTTATTTCACTTATAGTTGACCTTAGTTTCCCTTATGGATCTTTGGTATCACCTTTAGGTTTTTCATACTTCATTTCCTTCCTTATCGGACAACTTGATAATTTATTTTAAGTATCACATTTGTATTTTCAGCCATTATTTCTTTAATGATTATTCAATATATTTTTGCACTCTCCCTATTTTGGGATGATTTATCCTATCACTACTTGTGTTAGACACTTTATAGGTTAGTAAAACTTATTTAGTGACATGATTAACATATTTATTAGTTTTTACATTCTTAGGGTTTTCTTTTCCATTATTTGAATTAAATCATCATGTAATTTTAAATATATATTTATTCCTATTGACTTATGATGCAAAACTCCCCTTTATTATGGTCACCTACTATACTATTCTCATTGTATCACCATTTTTCACATCAATGTATCTTACATAAACTCCATATTTACCTCTCCTTTCACTCAAGCCACACTTCATTTCATTCTAAAATTACACTCTTTTATATAGACAAAGTCTAGGAAATTTAAGGCATCTTAGTCTCTAGGTTATCCTCTTTAACTACTAGGTGTAAGCTCTATTATGTTTATCATTTTTAACACCCATGGTTGTTTTTATAAATTCATATGGAGGAGGAAAAAATAAAAATTCAAAAGTTTCAAAATCCATATTTTAAGAAAATGAAATGTTGAAAGGAAAACATAATATTAAGAGTTAGATCATACCAAAATATGTGATCTCATTCTTGGCACACCCCTTAATCTAGTCAAATATAAAACTCCATAATTATACTCATGATAAAAATAAGGTATATTATGTGAAATAAGATAATAGAGTAAGGTAGGAAGTTTATCATCCATATACACATTTTAATTCCACCTAATTTCTCATGTAAGTACCAAATTATCATACTATATTGATGGTTTTGTAAGGGGTCCTTAGGATTAGGGAACACATTGTGGTAAGGTAGGATACATTTTATTTTTCATACATCTATATTTCATGGGATTAACTCTATACTTGACTTATCAGCCTAAGATTATAATTGCTAGGTGGGGTTCTATACATTCTTGATGTCAAAATATCTTATCCTTTCCAATTGGATTAGAGTGTCTTACCTTTATTAAGGAGTTTAATATCACCCTTATGGCACCTTCATTCATTATATCTCAATTTATATTTTGAAATATTCCATTGATGGAAACTACTATATAAGCATGTCCCTCTTTGTTATATTTCAATTTTATATCTATTTTATTTAGGTTGAAATCATAGCTTTCATTTATAGCACCTCTTATATTCTTAACTGGTGAGTTTCATTCTCACACTTATGAAATAAAACCACACCTTCCCAAAAAAAGTGCCATAAACTTTCATATCCATACCATCTTAATCATCATAGTTATTTCTCTAAATGGTTATGTTTTTGTATGTTTTTCTTTAACACAAGCTAGGGTAAATTTTAGTGGCTATTCTTCATTAATTCATGGATATTTTGGCATTATAAATTGGTATTTGGATATTTTATTAGGTTATAAACAATGTGTATTCACCTAAATTATCTAGGTGTATGTTTTTTAGGTCAACTCACCTACTATTTAATATAATTTTCATGCATATAGTATAATTCACCACTCTATTGAAACTTTATATGAGCTTATTCACCATTATATTTAATATAAAATCATATTATGATTGAATTTAAATATAATATTAGTATAAATACCATCTAGAGGTACTTTTGTCTCTCACCATCATAGTTTTCACTTGAAACATTTTCACCCATCAGATATCACATATGTCATTTGGTAGTGTCTTTGTCATTTCATAGTGTAACTATCATAGGATATCTATAGTGTCATGTGTATATATATTATCAAGTGACACATATGTTTTCAAGTGAAATCAATTATATCAAGATAAATTTTGTTTAGTGATAACATTATTGTCGAGTGATAATAATGTTATCGAGTGAAAACAACAATGTCAAGAGATAACATAGTTATCAAACAACAACATACCTATTGTTATATATTACGGTTATCATGTGAAGGAGTTTTTTTCATTAAAAAATAAAGTCCTATCACCTAAGAAAATTATTACCATCAATCTATGAAATTTTTGTATAGTCGCACATTAACATATATTTTATAATAAGTTACATTTCGTATGTCCATTCACCTACACACCTAAATATCATCCATTAAATTTTTCCATAATTTATAAAAACATAATTATAAATTCACAAAAACAACACAAGTTCATTTGTATATGGGCCACTAAAATTTACCATGGCAGAAGCATTGTTTTTCAATTTTTACTCATTAGAGTCTTTACTTTCTTATTTTATTATACATCCTTATTTTATTTAAGTTTACACTTGTGTTACATTGGATGTTTTTACAATCATATTATTTTCCCCTTTGTTTGATTTAATTTTTTACTTTTATTTCATTGGGTGATATTGTAATCATTTCATATCCTTGCTTGATTATATTTTTCATTTTATTACATCTTATATTTGTTTCATCTTATATATTGATGTGATTTATGACTTATAACATACATTTTTTTTACATCTTTTATTTTTTTCCCTAATATTTTCATCTTAACTAACTTTATTATGTTCTAAATCCATTTTTTTATACATATTATCTTTGTTGACTTTTTATATCTACTTACATAAGATGTCATTTTTGTAATTTAGTTATTGTTCTTCTTGACCATGCATTTGCTCACATTTGATAAAAACAATAGAAAATACGTAGCATTATAAAATCATTTTATCATGATATTATAACCATAAAACATGATAATTATAAAATCCCATGTAGAAAATAAGGAATCAAAATCAATGACATACATACATATATGCATGCGTAATATATGCACCTAAGTGGGTGATGTGCCATGCTCCAAAAGAATTTGTGGATATTTATTTATTTATATACATGTCTAGTGTATGTGTGTTAGATTAAAACCTTTTGGCCTCCCATTATGACTTTTGAATCTCTATCTCTAGCTCGTGGATCTAATTTTTTAGTTCTCTCTCACACTGTGTAGTGGTTATGGAAGTAGCCATATATGTTGACATTTTTGTGTCTAAATAATCATGTGCCATATCCATATAATACCATGTAATTCCTTCTCTATTTTATATTAATACAACACAAACAATAACAAAAGTCTAATTTCCCCATAGCATATCTCATGAAACTACTCCTACCAGCCTAAATCGGTAATCATGATCACTAATAGTGGGTACAATGGGATCCACCATAGATATGGTTTCATACTATACTATCATGTCATCTAGGATCTCCTGGTGTGAAGTCTCTACCATCTCTCTCCACCATGTCATCTCCATTGTATCATATACATAAGTAAACCAATTCAACATCAAATCTCCATATATTAAAACATAATATGCAAATAACTCATTAATACCTAGCATTTATATCTCTAAGACCATAAAGTAAAGTGATAGTAATTACTTATTGAATTTTATTCTTATTTATGGGAATCACTGTATGATTTTATTCCTCTCTTATTTAATGATTATGTGTTAAATTATGGTTATTATCTATAGTTAAGTAATAATAAATTACCTACTAGTTTAGTTAGTATAGAGTCAATGTTAACTCCAAATGATCAACTTCAAGTTTCAAAAAATAAAGATATTTCTAGGAGAATAATTGGTGAAACTATTCCAATTAACTTTGGCACTAAGGAAGATCCTAAATTTGTATAATTTGAAATATAATTCACCCTAAATGAAAAGGTTAAGTTTATCAAACTTTTTAAATAATTTATTGATGTTTTTACTTAGTCTTATAAAGACCTAAAAGGTTATGATACCAACATAATTACATGAGATATTCCTATAAATCCTAGTATAAAACATGTTAGGTTAAAAATAATAACAATAAAACTTTTTTTGGAAGACACCTTAAACAAAGAGATTGATAAGATGTTTGATGGTGGTGTCATTTATCCTATAAAATATTCTAATTGGTTGCTAGTCGAATCCATGCATAAAATAAAAATGTTGATATTAGATTATTTGTAGATTTTAGAGATTTAAATAAGTCTAGTGTTAAAGAGAATTTTCCTCTTCCTAGCATTGATAAAATCTTGCAATAGATTGTAGGATTTGAAATGATGTCTTTATTTAATAGATTTTTTGGTTATAATAATTTTTTTTAGTCTAGATGATAGGTATAAGAAAAAAATTACTAATTTTAGAGGAATTTTTAATTTTAAAATAAGGTCTTTGGGTATCACGAATGCAAGTGTCATTTTTAAGATATTTATTAATGTATCTTTTGATGATTTAATTTGCATAGTCATCAAGTCTACTTAGATGATCTCACCATACATACATACATACATACATATACATATATATATATATATATATATATATATATATATATATATATATATATATTTATCTTCATGAAGTTTTCACAAGATGTAAAAAATATGGTATTTATCTTAATCCCAAGAAAATTTTCATTTGTATTACTAAAGTGTAATCACCTAAAAGTGGTAACTGGATGATATGAGTATTACTTGAGTTAACTTATTCCTAGCTTAGTCCTAAACCTATCATAGAGTCTTAGACATACTTTCTCAATCATTAATCAGACCATAGTCACCCATAGTTAGCCAAAGCATAATCCTAGAACTATATTCTTAGATCCCAACCCAAATTTATTAGTAGTCTACCAAGTGGACATTATCATCACATTTGGGACACTACAGCCACATGGTGTTACTGTCCTTATCCCTAACTCTTCCCAACACATACTTTTTAAAATGTGTTCCCCTCCTAAGGTTGGCATAAGAACATTTTATTATCTACAAAAGCTATATAACTCTATAAATACAAGTTTAATTAACCTCTATTTACTAGATGGAAACTATATGTGAGAGTTATTCAAACAAAAGACAAGTTGAGCAAAATTAAGGTAATCAATACCTATTCTTCCCTACTTTTACATACTATCATATATAAAAACTATAGAATCAGATTTTGAAGATTCAAAATCTCAATCACATTCAAGTAATCCAAGTCCACTCTCATTCTAGCATTCACTTGCACTTGCATCAAGTAGTAGGTGGGAGAACTAATCAGGATGATCCCTCTTTGGAGTATTGGTATGTAGGCAACTCTTTCATAGTGGGGTTTGAGTATGTCTAGCTTATCCTACTAATGAAAACATAATTATTTCCCATGACATACTTGAAAGGAGGATTAGGGCTTGTAAATTAAATTAGATTTTATAGGCACAATACATAGTTCTAGGTTATGTGTGCATATGCATAAAACCTAAAAACATAGGTGTAGGTGATGTAAAAAAATAGAAATAATATTGTAAAGGGGACATTAGAACCAAATTAAGGATAATAAACTAGTATTCCACTACTATAATATGAGAAGACAATATAATCTTGTTGTGGACACTTAGAATTGACTAGAACTCAATTTTTAGAACCCAAATCATCTACAATAGTCACTTTTCATATAAGTCTATATCTATTCCTATTCATTTCTACTTTTAGAATGTCAAAGAATAAAAAATTATATAACAAATTCATGATTGATTATTGAAATTTATTTTAATAATTTAGACATCTCAATCCTTTAACCATACATAAAAATTACTTGTGTAAAACCCTAAAAGGTTAAATCATTTGGTGAAGCTGATTTAATTTGAATATTTCTTCAAAACCCTACCTTATATTAATCCAAATTATTTTGTAATAATTTAGGGATACATACTTCTATTTTTTATTATTTTTTAAGAAAACCTATCTAATTAAAATAAATTTCCCATTAAGGTTTCAATTTATTTTACATATAATTTAAATTAACACAAAGAAACCCTAGATTCTAAAACCTTAACCCTAAATGCTCTTAGGGTTTGAATCCCTTTTTATCCTATTTTCATTATCTACTATTAATTTTTAAAAATTAATATATTTATTTTTAGTATATTTATTTTAATTTGTTTAATTTATTCCATATATAAAAGCTCTCTCTCTTCCATTAAGAAGAGATAAACTAGGTGGTAATATGATAGAGCGTATTTAGATTCTTTTTATCTGAGCCTATGAGAAGGGTAAAGAACCTATTAAAAATTTATCTATGAGTCCTTTACACCCTAATTATGTGAAATTCAATGATAATACATCCAAATATGAATAATACAACTAATACCAAGATGAGGTACACATTGACAATCATGGCACACTACCTCCACTTAATAATAATGGCATAATTATGAATAAAGATGAGTTATCCAAAGGATTCAAAGATAGAATCTAGGAAAAACTACTCAATAATGCACATATTATAAAATACATATTGAAAATGAGGATTAAAATAAACAATGGTGAATCTTTAACTCCTCCAATTAATAATGTTGTTACACCTCCAGTGGGGCTATGTCAACCAACTCAGATAACACAACACAAGATTTTTATTCAACCATCAGTGATAGGTACACAACTTGTGGCTAGTTCCTCTACTCTATATGTACAATCCCTTATTCATGAGAATATTACTCTATGGTTTAAGGTGTTTCATCTTGATAAAGGAGCAACTAGGCCCTCACATACCTTAGATTACAATATTCTCTTGCATACACCTTTGGCACTTCACATAGTGGTAACTCCTTTGCCATCTAGTTTCTTGTCACCCAAGCTCAAATTATATGATGGGAAGGTTTACCTAGATCATAATATCATATCCTTTCACATGGCATTCTTATATTATGTGTCTAATGATAGGCTTCTTATGAAGCTATTCCCATCTAGTCTCAAGGATTATGTCTTATAGTGGTTCTATGATTTTATAAATAAATATAACATGACATTCAATCCTTTATAATACATGACCCTATCACACTTTTATATCAAAATTAGTGATAAGATATCATACGCATAAGTGGCATAGTTAAAAAAAAAGTCAAATGAGCCTATCACCAACTATGTCGTACAATACAAGACAATATTATCCAAATTGACTAGCCCCATGGTAGACAAAGAGCTTCAAGATATATTTAAATAGATTCTATTACTAGAACTACATGAATATATCTTATTAAATAATCTTCCCACATTTACTCATATGTACCACATAGTCAAGAAAAGAGAGGTTAAGTTCTTAGAAATTGGTAAACTCAAGTACATAAATGGATCAGAATCAACTATTAAGTTTTCAAACAAACCTCCATATAAGGTTAGGACCACATATAAAAAAAGTGATCAAAAGGAAAAAATCAACATAGATTTTGATCCTTTTCCCAAATTGGTTTTATCCACTCCTTAGTGTTAAGTCTTCACTAATCTTCCTAATTCATAATCATGAGTTCGACAACAACTATTGGAATGCAATGTTATATCTCTCCTTCCCATTAAAGATGTTGATATAACACATCATCTTCCAAATATTTATGATTTCAATTAATTTTGTGTATCATAAGGTACCATGGCACATGAAAAATAAATGCATCAGCCTAAACCTTAAGATACAATATCTCATTGAGGCTAACATTATTGATGTGAGCACACCCACAAAGGCACTAAAATAATAACAACAAATAAAGGGTAAGGTATTAAAGATATTTTTAGATTCTTTCCCAAAGAGTAAAATGAATGAGGTAGGAGCACATCAGGTATTCAATATACATATTAGGCACATCCACCACTAGATTCACATCACATAATTATAAAGGAGACACATACACTATATAACATTATTGACATGTATCGCACTACAGTGCCACCTAGACCACTTATCACATTTTTAGAGTAGGAGATTGTGGATGATGTCATAGATTTACATGTGTTTTTCATATGAGCATACATAAACCACCATCCTATTCATAGTGTTATGGTTGATAATGGGTCATGTATAAGCATGTGCACCATAACACTCTTATAACACTTAGGATACATAGATATGGATATATTTACCATAGCCATAGTCATTAGTGGTTTTATTGGACACATTCAAAGTTACATTAGGAATATTTTGCTTTCATTATAGTTTGGACTAACACACATAGCCACTCAGTTCTTAGTAGTACCTAGTGTAGGTGTATTCAACATATTATTGGGTAGGCTATGGTTATATAAGCTCTAATCCATCCCATATAAAGTACACTAATTCCTAAATTATATAAATGATAATTAGGTGGTTAAGGTTGAGGGTGTCCCATATGAGTATCCTCTACCCATTATATCATAGTTACCATCACAAAAGCTAGTTATAGTTCTAACACCAGTGCAATCTATTACATAATTATTAGTTATAGTAGAGAGTAAAACTCCTATGCATAATCATAGTACTTAATAGAGTCATCAGAGTAGGCTAGGTCTACTCATATCATACCTAAATATACACATACTCTCCCATGGAGACCATTATCAGAGAGACCCTTACATTAGAGATATATCATAAACTCTAGAGGACCTTCATCTACTTAGTTTATACTAGGATATGATATATCAGGTTCTAGGGGTTCTTAGCATAAGGCACCTACAACTTCTACTTCTACCAAATGGGTCCCTAAGACCCATATAGCTAATAAGGCATCACATTCAGTGCCACAACATCATAACATCACTACATAAATACCTTTAGATTTAGATTAAAAAACATTAGAGCATGGGCTCACATCTACCCTTTCACATCACACACATGATCATAGTTCCCCCATTCAACATAGGTCATAGTGATAGTGAGTCTCCCATGAGACTCATTAGTTAGTATGGTTCCTACCCTTGTACATAATTACCTCTCTCTCTCTCGTTCCTTGTACATAATTTATTTTAATTTTCTTGTACATAGCTTATACTTATAAAACATAAAAACAATATAACATATCAAAATATAAAATAAACAATATTTTAAAAATATAAAAATTATAGATTATATACATTGTTATGTTTACATTTATACTAATTGATAGATATTGCATATTACTAGTTATCTTAGTATAGTCAATTTTACCATACACATATGATTCACTTTTTATTATCAAGTATTTTTAGATTTTAGATAGAAATCTAGTCCACTACACTAATCCAGACTAACTATCATCTACCCACTAGGGGTATATATAATAATCTAGGTTTATAAATTTGATACATCTAACCCACTTGAGGGCATCTTATACATAGTTGTTATAACTAGGTTTTATCTTTGAATATTGTACATTCTAGTTCATGTATTGATTATTTCTCCTTATTACTCAAATTCTTTTCTAACTATCACTACTTAGACTTAGTATATAAGAATCCTAACATTTACATAGATTTGTGCTACATAGTTATGCATTCTTTCATTTCTAGTTCCTAGATTATATTTTATTATGTTTCTTATGTTTCTTCCATTTTGAGGGCATTTGAATATGCCACTGTTCTTTGGATCTCTGCCACTTTTCTAGTTATATGCCTACGTCCATTGTGTTTTCTTTCCTAGTTCTATATGTGGAAATTTGAACATGTCCTTCTATATGGCTTTAAGATAAATTACTTTTATTTGCATATGTGGACATTTGAACATGTCCATGTATGTTTTCATTCATATATTTAGTTGCATGTGCCCATGTACCTTGTATTGTGGCCCCTTGGCCTACCTTTGTGTGTCTCATGTCATTGTATGTATGATTATTGATATGATTATACACCATGACACTTGTATTTAAATTTTACAGACACACTAGGTTTTGATGCCATGAGGGACCTCATGTATCTTCCCTTCCTACTTGGGTGTAATGATGGACATCATGCCCCATCCCCATAGGTAGTTACTCAAATTTATTTCTATACACATTGATTACATTTATCTTGACACCCATGTGTAATGGTAGATTATAACATACGTCTTACATTACCTACTCATGTTCAGATTCATTTACATTCTAATGTTATATTTGTACATTATATTCGAATACCATGCACATGCTACAAATAAATGTTTTTGCAAAGATAATTATTTAGAGGGTATTTATTACATGGATTTCATAACTACCCTCAAAAGAGGGGGAATTAATAAGGTTTTTCATAGAGATTAGGCTCCTACTTTTCTATTCATAGATAATTTTTAGCACACATGCTCAATTTCAGACTTTAGATGTAGGGTAGACACATAATAAAATAAAGTCTAAAAAGTCAATTTAGATCATTCATGTCTAGCTTATAGTGTATAATAGTTTTGTATTGTGGGATTATTATCCACTACAAGGCACTATTATTTAGTATCTTTAGCTTCAGGATAGTCTAGATCATTCAGACTAGTACACCAAGTACAATATAGATTTCGATAGATATAAACACAAGCTTGACATTTATGTTTAGATTTTACACAAATACACTCATTCTATCTCAGATTCATACTATTTGATTAGATTCAAGGGCATCATGTGTAACATGATCACTCCCACATTTAGTTTATTTATATAGATTTAACTATTACATACTTATTTTAGATTCAATAACTTAGATACTAGATTGGGGACATGTGCATGACACATAGTTTACTTATACTTAGGTACACACAATTCAATTATATGGAATGAAAAACTCCATGCCCTTATCTATACTATATACAATTACTATCACATTCTAGTTTATCAACAAATTCATGCCTTGATCCATATATAGTGGTTGGCATTCCCAAGTGGCCTATATCCACCTAATATACCTAAGTGGTTGTGGAGCTAACATACACAATTAGATTTAATCATTTGGATACTTTTAACATTTCACATAGTCTAGTTATAGATTCATCTACTACACATATGTGGGAAATGATGGAGTCATAGCCTAATTGAGTTATTGAGCCACCCACATGAGAAGGTTAGACATAATTACAATCTTATCCATTCTATTCACAAATCAGGATCTACCAAGTAGGGGTGGGAAATGATGGATTCAAAATTGGATTGAGTTCTTGAGCCACCCATATGACGATTGAGCAATCCATCAGCTCATTCCAAGTTATTCAATTATATGATCGCTATATACACTCACACACATTGGTTATCACCAAGTTCATGAATTGGTTTATGTACCTAATGAGGTGTATTCATTTATTTCCTCTATCTTTACTTATATTTTATTAAGTTACATCATTTTATCATAGTCATTTGCGTTTGATCATCTCTTAAGTAAGGACTAATTTTTTCATGTTTCATTATAGGACATTATGTTGGATCATGTTTCACATATGTAGACTTAGATTCTCATACTTAGAATTAGCTACATAAGTTTTACTTCCAAGTTGAGTCGAAGTACACTTATTTTTCCTTTATACTAGTCATTTTGATTTTTTTATTACTATCATAAATGGGGGGAAAATGTAATCACCTAAAAGTGGTAATTAGATAATAAGAGTGTCACTTGAGTTAACATATTCCTAAGTTATCCCTAGACCTATCCTAGTGTCTTAGACACACTTTTTCAATCATTGAGTAGACCAAATTCACCCACAATTAGCCAAAACATAGTTCCAAAATTGTCTTCTCAAATCCTAACCCAACTTGCTCAACAGTCTACCAAATGGACATTAATGCTACATTTGGGACACTACATACACATGACGCTAGTGTTCCAATTTGATCACTATTGCCCTTAGCCCTAAATTTTCCCAATGGATACTTTTTTATATTTTTTCCCCTCTTAAGGTTAGAATAATCACATTTTATTATCCACACAAGATATAAAACTCTATAAATACAAGTCTAATTGACCTCTATTCACTAGACAAAAAATAAATACAAACAGTATTCAAATAAAAGACAAGTTGAGAAAAATTAAGGTATTTGATCCTGATTATTCCCTACTTATACATACTACCACTTAAAATAACCCTATAATTTGATTTAAAAGATTCAAAAACTCAAGAACATTCAAGGCATCTATCCACTCTTAGTCTAGCATTTAATTGCACTTGCAAAAAACACTAGGTGGGAGAACTAAATCAGGTTTGATCCCTCTTCAAAGTAGTGGTATCTAATCAACACTCTTCATATTATGGTTTTGAGGGTATCCAACATAGCCTACTAATTAACACATAATTATTTATGCATATCATACTTGTAAGGAGATTAGTGTTTTCACATTAAATTAGGCTTTCTAGGCACAATATAGACCTCTATGTTTTGTGTGCACATGAACATAACCTAAAAACATAGGCATAGGCACTCCAATAAAATAGGAATAGTCCTACAAAAGTTAAATTAACACCACATTGAAAATACTACACTAGGATGGTGGTACTATCCAATGAACAAATAGACACCAAAATCCTATTGAGGACACTTAGAACTATCTATATCTTAGTTTTAAAAACCTAGATCATCTATGACAATCACTTTTTAGATAATTCTATATTTATGCCTATTCATAGCTATTTTTAAAAAGTCAAATAAACTTAAATTCTATAGAAAAAAATTAATGCTTAATTATTGTAATTTATTTGATTAATTTAGACATCTAAGCCCTTTAAAAAACATAGGAATTACTTGTGTAAAACCCTAAAAGGTTAAATCATAAAGACAAATTATTAGAATATATTATATAAAAAATAGTATTTGTACTGATCCTAGATGTGTAAAAGAGATTAAAGATCTTCCACCTCCTAAAGACTATCTGGTCTTAGATCTTTCTTTGTCAAAATTTATTTTATTTGTAAATTTATATCAAATTTTATTGATAAATCTAATACTTTACAAATTTTGTTAAAGAAAAATAAGTCATATGTATGGAATTCAAGAACATATTCTATTTTTAATAACATTATGAATGACATTTCAAGTTCACCTATATTTATGAGACCTAATTTAACCAAATCTTTTATTATTTATGTAAATGCAACTGATAATTCTATATGTGTCATAGTTACTCAAAATGATGAAAATAATGAAGAAAATCCTATTGGCTATATCATCCATGTTTTAAAAGATGCATAAACTAAGTATCCACTTATTAAAAATTATATTTTTATTAGTTTCTTCTATGATCAAATTTTGTTATCTTTTGATGGGAAATAAGTTTATTTTAAGATCTAATGTACCTATTATTTCTTATCTTTAAAAACAACCAATTTTCCATGGAAGGTTAGCAAAGTGGATTTTAATAATTCAATAATTTGATCTCGAATTTGAAAAATCCAAAATAATCAAAGGTAATGAGTTAGCAAAAATTTAGCTAAAAATACTTCTAGTATAAATATATTGGTTTTATCTATTGATAATTATTTTCATGCTAGGCCTCATTTTGAAACCATGAAAGTTGTTTATTTTTCTATAAAAATAAATTTAGTTGTTAAATGAGTGATTTACATTATTTGCATCTTGAAGATGATTGGTATCATGAATTTTTATATTATTTTCAAAACTAGGCATGTCCTATCAATTTAGATAAAAATCAATTATGATCATTGTGAGTTTAATATTTGAAATGTTGTTTATTATAAGACTTTATGTTTTATATAAATAGAGATGGTGTTCTATTAATATGCTTAACTCATGACCAAACTCGAAATATGCTTAGATTATGACATGAAGGAAATTATGGTGGTTGTTATATATCAGAAACCACTACTTGTAAGCTTTTTTGTGTCAGTTATTATTGGCCTACTTTGTTACAAGATGCTTATAATATAGTTCATGCATGCATGCCTTAGTAATTATTTATTGATAGAGATAAATTTCCAGTAATGCCTTTAAATCTCATTACTCTTGAAAAACCCTTCATTAAATGGGGAATTGATTTTATATAATATATTCATCCTCCTTCTTCAACTAGACATAAATATATGTTGATTGCTATTAATTATTTTATGAAATGACTTGAAGCTAAAACTTCAAAAACTCAATTACCACTGAAGTTATTTCATTCTTTGAAAACTAAATATTTTTTAGATTTAGTGTTCCTTATGAAATTATCTGAAATAACAGTCCTCAATTTATTTTAAATGAGTATTGAGATGTTATTATATTATTTCAAGTCATTACTTGAAATATTATCCTCATGGAAATGGACATGTCGAATCTATCACTATGAATAAAATGTTGATCTTATTATGAAAAGTTGGTTTGTGAGAATAAAATAAATTGACATTTAAAGGTTTTTGAAGCATTATGGACTGATCTATAATTATTAAAGCAACTACTGACTATTCTCATTCTATTTTAGCTTATGTATTTGAAACCAAGTTACCAATTGAAATCCAAATTTCTTTGACCTAAATTTCTTTAAAATGCTTGTAAAAAGATACAAGTATTATAGAACATATAATTAATGACTTGATAACTTTAGATGAAACCAAAGCTACTACTTTATAAAAGTTATAAAAGGTTAAATAAAAATTAAATAAATTATTTGATAAAAAAATTTTATAGTAAGTGTTTTAAATTTGTTGATCTTGTTATTTTTTGGGATAAAGTACATGGGGACCCACTTAAACATCATAAGTTTGATTCTATGTGGATTGGTCATTATAAAATTATTGTTTTTGTCAGAAATAATGATTTTTATTTACAAGATTTATATGGAAATTGGTTCCATTATTTAGTTAATAGATATCATTTGAAGTTGTTTCATAGTTAGTTTCCTTTGATTTTCTTATTTTCATTTTTGGTTTTTGTTTTTTTATTTTTCATCTATTTTATATTTCTTTTAATTTTGGTTATTTTTATATGCTTCTTGATATATGGATTAGCATTTGTTTCAAAAATCAAGTTATTCACCATTCTAAGGTACTATAAGATCTACCATATAACTATAAGTTTTCAATTACATTAGATCTTATGGCATGATTATTATGAAAATTTTATTTTATGACTAAACTTGAAATAAATATAAATGTGTTGAAAGAATTAATTAATTTTAAAAATATATATTCAAGATTATGCATTAGATATTTATCTAGCACAAAATTCCCCATTTAATATATCCCTTTCTTCATGCCACGCTAGCTAAACTATTCATCTCTTTACATATTTTATTATTTTAAAGGGGTTTGTGCATAATTGCTTGAAATTTTTTATTATTTTAAAAGGGTTTGTGCATATTTTATTATTCAACCCTTAACCTAGGTTACAATCTAAAGATAATTTTATTTTAAATAGAAATTTATAGTTACAACCCACATTCATAATTGAAACTAGTTAGAAAAATCACTAGTGTTATGCTTATTTTTATCACCAATTTATTTTATAATGATCTTGTCATGTTTCTATCTTTGCCATATATTTGACCTAGCATCATGAAGTTTAAAATAGTTGGAAAGGGCCAAGTCATTATCATACATTTGAATATACATTTTAATATACATAAGCAAGCATCAGTAATTGATACATTGATTGAAGTTCTTACTTTTAATATTAAGTATGTAGATTCAAAAGAATAAGTTTGTTCCTAATAAAAATACTTTTTAGTATCAATCTATAATGTTTTGTATTTTAAAAAGGTAAAATTTATTTTGTATGAGTTTGATAAGATGTATGACAAATTTAAATTTATGACAAACATCTCATTCTCATTTTACATTATAATACTTGGTTGTATATGAATTGGTGAAAATGAGTAAAATGCACATTCAATTATTTCTTGTGTAATTAATTCATAGGAAGTTATATTTTTATCAAAGTTTGTCTTGAAAATCTAGAGCACATATTTCTAGGCATAGATGATCATATCGATTTAATGAGAGACTTAATACAATATTAAAAGTTGTAAAGTTATTTTGAGGAACTTATGTTCTAATGTTATGTATTATGACATAACATCAATGTTATGCTAAGGACCTAAATATTTCCTAAGTTTCATATGCATTTTATTACATGTGTTAATATGAACATAAACTAAAGTTGATAAGTCATTGCTCTTGGTAAGTCTACTTGGACATGGTGATTTTCACGTTTATAGTAATGTCGAGCATAATCCTAAGGTGGCATATATTAATAATAACTCTAGCTAATGATGTTGAGTTTGAAACATAATTAAGAATTTAACATAGTGATCTACCATATATATGGTAAAAATGGAGTGAATGCTTATCAAACCTGAGGTTTGATCTTTTTGTATTTGGTGTGATTAATGGGAAGTTGGTATTAAATTTTAGGTACTTTCCTTAATTTGTGATTTTGGAGGTCAATTTGGTAATCAGGTAAATAGATTGCTAAATGAGTCTAGTAATCACTAACTTTGGCATAGTCAATTGGCATGATGGAAAAAATTTGTAAGCTAATATAACATGAACACATCATTATGGATATTAAATGTTGGTTATGGAAATATAAAAGTGATATTTTTATTGTTTGATCTCATTTTTTTACAAGCTTGGTGCATAAGTAGGAATCTGGTGGAGAATAGTGTTGACATGTTCAAGAGGAAATACAAAGAGATATTGAGAATAAATATAAACAATATTTTCATAGAGTTTTCACATACAAGGTATGACTCAGATATTCTTTTGAAGTGATTAGAAGATATGGTAATGGAGTATATAGTTTGAATGTTTGTGTTTCTTTGGTTATAATGTTGAATGAATCTACATTTCAAATTTATGGTTTTGAATATTTGAGTTAGTTAATAGAAATATAAGGTTTTGTGTGTTTCAAGTAATCTTATTTTGAACATTGGAGGTTTTACGACTCTACATGTAGCCAAATTTCTTGTTTCATCAAACACACATGGAAATAGGTTTTGATAATTTAATTTTAGACTTCTGAAATGGTTTTAAAATTTTGGTTTTGATTTGAATGTGGCTCAATCTTGATCATTTGATGATTAACTTTTTTAAATATATTTGAGTATTTTGAGTACATGATCAAAAGAATCTCTTTGTTTTAGTTTTGAATGCACATTCTTATCACTAAGAAAATGATTTTTTCAAAACCAACTTGTTAATGAGTTCAAATAGGTTAAAGGAAATGACTTGTTTCTTGAAATCTACCTGTATATATTTTTTCATTGAGGTCAGTGATGGGTCTTCCTTAAAAATACATATTAGTGATCTTTATCATGGACATAAGTTTGATTTGAAAGCAGTATGGTTGTGTGTAATAATTATTATCTTAGTTAAGAAAATTGAAACACATTTCTAGAAGTATTTGATATATTGAGTAGTCTTTGGATGGTACAGAGAGAGAAATTGTTTGATTTGCATTCATTTTTAAATATTATTTAGATATTTGGAAAATGATGAATTTCAGGCAATTCTAATTTTTGACATATATTCTAATAGTATTATTTTGTAAAAATAATACATGTAGAAGGTATTAATAGTCATGAGTATTTATGAATTTCTTTTATACATAATTTATTATGTGATTGCATGAGATAAATTTGGAAAATAAAGGAAATAAGTGCTTGGCTTTGTATCTTATGTGAATAATTGTCTCACATTTATTTCACCATTTTAAGATGATTTCAAGAAATCATAGTTTAAGTTATTATATGGACATGCATGTAATTGTTTTGGGTTTGTGATGATAGTTGAGGGAATACACATTAAAATATTTTTACCTTGACTTTGTGAAGGAAGTATTCTTAAGCAGTTGACAGTCTCATTTTATAGTTTGCAAATTTGGTTTTGTATGTGTGAGTTTTTAAGTTTAGAAGTGGAATTTTGGTTTTTGGATTAATTGTTATAATTTTTAAGGGTTTGTGTCTTTGCAAAATAATATAAGTTATATCAAGAACTAAGGAAAATTTTTACAAGGGTTAGTAATTTGTTTTTAGAAACTTACTTTCCTCCACATTTTGATCTCCATAGAATTTATTTGATCACCTTTGATAATAGTAATTTGTGTTATTTTATGGGAATAATGATGCACTTTGATTATGCATGGGATTTTTTAAAGATTTTTTTATCTTGAAAATCAAAGTCTTTTGAAGTTTTTATCTATTTTATGAAGATAATAGATGTTTTGTTAGTTCAAATGTTGAATATGTGTATTATGGATTTCATGTTCAAAAGTGAAGAATATATAAGCTAATATGCTTGGAAATTTTGTTTATAAATTTCATCATTTTTATTGAAATACATTTATGAGATCATACTTTGACATTGAAATTAATATATTAAATTATTGATATAGTGAGTGTTTACTATGTAAAGATTTTTGGGAAGCCTATTTTAGCAATTTTTATTCATATATGTCAGGGTGGGTCTTGAATTCATATAATTATAATAGAAATTACAGGGGTCATGGGGATGATTAACATAGTGAGGTCACTCTTTCATGGGGTTGTTCTCAAGGATAGTATTTTCATAGCCATAGGGCTATTAACACTTGTCCTCAACCATTTAACTGTGGAACCCATATGTCTATTCATTTTGATGTTTTTGATCCAAAATTTTGGAATATACTTGATTTTAAGCATGCTATTTATTTGAGATTTCATGGTAATAAGGTTTGGGAAGAGAATATCAGAGATATCATCCTCATGTATGAGGTACTCCAACTGTGTGTTCTCATCACACACATACTGCTATCTAATCCAAACACATAATAATACATTACTTGAACAACCTAAATATGTAGTTGAAGTATCTACAAAGTTGCATCTTCATTATTTTTTTCCACTTAATACTATAATTCACTTACTTGAGCACAAAATACATGCTTGTTCTAGCAATAATTTGATAACATCCCTATAGTTCAGCCCTTAATGACTAAGAATATGAAGAAAGTTATGTTGGAGCTTGATGATTTTGAAGGAACTAAACTGGTTGAAATTCTCACAACACCTATGGAATATAGGAAGTACCAAAATGATAAGGGTTCTCCATTTATAGATTTAATTTTTGATTAAGTGTTTGTTCATGTTGGATGCTTTGACTTTGACTTATTATGTGGTGATAATTTTGACTATGCATATGATTTTGGCATTTTTTCATATATATGAGAGTATTTTCATTTTTAATAGAACACTATATTAGATGTTACTAAAAATTTATGAAAATGCTTATGGAATTTATTTTTTAATATTATTAAATTGTTAGTATTTATTGTGCTTATTTTACATAGTAAAATTAATTATTTAAATGTCTTTTAATGAGTCATGGGGCCCCATCTGATAGAGTTGTCATCGATTTATTATTTTAATTCTATTTTATATTTTTAGACTTTATTTAATGTCTAAAGTTAAAGCTAAGATATAAGTTAACTAATTGAATTAATTTAGAGTCTAAAATTATAGTTAACAACAACTAACTAAAAATTTAGGTGTAACTTATTTCTAACTATCTCCAGGAAATTACTCTATAAATAGATCAAAGTCACATCACAAAGGAGAAACATTATAGGTATTGAAGTGTTCTAAAGTTATTCAAGTTTCTATCTTACTTTTTTCTCTCTACAAACAATCTTTGATATTAAATAGTTATTTGTAGATAGAGCAAACAATACACTCTTTGATGGTAAAGTAACTCACTTGTTTAGTGCAAGTATATCTAGTTATTAACTAATTATTTAAAGTCTATCAGGCTTGATATCTTTTGATGATTGTATATATGCAATCATACGAGTAGAATCTCATGTACTTAACCTAAATAATGATGAATACATTTCTTTACATGATATTTTTTGATATTTCAATTGTAAATAATTTCATTTTTATGGTTGTTTGTACTGAAATCTTGTTTCTCAATAAAATGTCTTCATCTCTATTCTAAGACAATTCTTGTTTTAAGAATCACACTTGCTTTTCTTTACTTTCATTTCATAGATTTTACCTTATTGTAGTTAATTTGTTTCATTTAGTTCTAAATTAGATACTTAATATTTTTCAATTATATGCTTTATTTAAGTTATAAATTAGTTCTTTTCCACTTTATTTTATGATTGTTTTCATTTTTCATTATTACATTTCCTTTATAGGTCTATTTGTGGATTTATTTTCAGTTTTAATTATTGTGTCTTTATTTTTAGATTTAACTAAGATTGTATTTTTGTTTAATATTTGTATAAATATTTTCATTTTTTATGTATATTTCTTATTATTATTTCATTAGATTACATTAAGTATTTAGTTTTAGTTATATTTTATTATTACATTACATAGTGATTTAACTATTTTTGAAATTATGGAATGTAAAACCCTAAGCAGTTAAATCATTTGGTGAACCAAACTTACTTTGAATAGTGTCCAAACCTTAAGCCTAAATGTTCATAGGGTTTATATCCTTATTTTTCCTCTTTCCATTTATTGTTTTAGGCTTTGTAGATTTCATATATTTTGTTATAGCATCCCTCCTTCATTTTGTTTACTATATGCCATCCCAAACAGTAATATCCCTTCCTTTAAGAAGAAGTGATAGGCTTAGTGGTAACCCTATTCAACATACCTAAATTCATTCCATTATAACTTATACCATGGATAAATCACTAATTAGAACCTAACTAATTGATCTTTCACATCTTGATTATGCAGACTTTAATGAATAATATATTATAATATGAGTAATAATTAAGATCTTGATGATACATAAGATGGGAATTGGGACACACTCCCTTCTTCCATGATGAAAATATTATAATTAATAAGGATGAGGTATTAAAAATTTTTAGAGGTAGACATCGGGAATAACCCTATGATTATGCATAGATTATATTATCTATATTATAAATAAATAATGCATCACTTCATCAATATTCCAACCCACAGATGTTAATATTGTTACACCTACTATTAGGAAAACTCATATTATGTAACAACGTACTACAACTAGCCAACTCTCACTAGTGGAAACACACCTTATGGCTAGTACACATATTTCCTCTTCATGTGTACAATACCTTAGGCAAGAGATTCATTCTCTATATGCCAAGGTGTTATATATTCAAAAGGGTTTTACTAGACCATATCATGCCTTGGAGTTCCATGTTCTCTTACATACACCTTTGCCATAAAATATAACAACAACTCATTTTCCATCCATATTTCTGGCACCCAATCTTACTATGTAAGATCAAAAGGGGACCCAAAGCATCATCTACATGATTTTCATATAAAATGTTTTGACTACATGTCCAACGAATGGCTCCTAACTATTTTGTTCCCTTGTAATTTTAAGGAATATGCATTAAAATGGTTCTAATATCTCCCTAATCGGTCCATTATATCATTTAATCCTCTTAAAGATATGTTTTTGGAACACTTTTCAATCAATATTGGTGACAAAGTTTCATATGCTCAAGTTGGCAACTGAATAAAAAATCTTGTGATCTAATAATTGAATGTATTGTGATATAAAAACATATTAGTAAAGATGAATAGACACATGGAAGATAGATAACTCTAAGAAATATTCAATAAAATATTATTATCAACATTAAATGAATCTATATTATTCAAAAGGTTTCCATCATTTATAGATTTATGTCATGCAGTGAAACAATGATAAGTCAAAGTTCTCTCCATGTGAAAGTTAAATCACATAGCCATATCATATTCCACTTATAAGATTTCAAATAAGCCCCCTTACAAGGTTAAGCCCATTGAAAACAATAATGATAAAAATATGATAGTTAATGTAGCATAAAAGCTAGCTCTTTATCTAGTTTTATCAACTCCTTCAAGGAGACATTTTACAACTCTTATTGAATTGCCAACTCACATTCTCCAGTGACTTTTTGAATGAAATGTCATATCTCTCCTTCCCATCAAAAAGATTGATATGACTAGGAATATTCTAAATAAATCTGATTCCAATGCATTTTTGTATTATCATAGGGCCCCCATCAATAATACAAATATATGGATCAGCTTATGACATCAGACTCAAGATTTGATAAAGGCTACTATCATTTATGTGAGTAATCCTAAAAAAACATGTAAAGCAAAACCAACTGAATCAAAAGTAATGAAAATATTTTTTGATCCATTTCCAAACCATATGAATAATGAGACAATAGACACTTTAGGTGTTCATTATAATTATTAGGTATATGTACCATCAACATCCAATCATATTATTTCAATGGACACATGCCCTCTACATAATATCATTGGTGTGTATCACACTACAGTACTATCGAGGCCTCTTATCACTTTCTCACAATAGGATATCATTGATGATGACTTAGATATGTACAAGCTTACAATGATCATCATCCTATTTAGAGTGCCATGGTTGAAAATGGATCAAGAATTAATATGTGTATAATTACACTTATAAATCACTTGGTATATTTAGATAAATATATTTATCTAATAAATAAAATAACTCAAGACTTCAGTGGAAATGTCTAGAGCTCCATTAAGGAGATAATAATTCTATTACTAGTTGGTCCCACATATGTGGTTACCAAATTCATATCAGTACCTACTGCTGGCATATTTGACATGTTATTGGGTAGGCCTTGGATATAATATCTTAAATCCATCCCCTCCACCATACATAGATGCCTTAAGTATATACATGTAAATCAATTTATTGCATTTGGGGGACTCCCATATGAGTATCCTTTACCTACTCCATAAACAACTACAAAATAGTCACTAGTAATAGTTTCATCCATTAGTACACCTTAGATATCAATTGAACCACTAGTGTAGGTGAGGTCTACCTATACAACATTACCACATATGCATATTCTCCCATTGGGACCTTGATTAGAGATACCCTTGCATTAGATACATGTTATGGATTCTAGAGAGCCTCTCTCTACCCCATTAAAACCCAAATCAATGTTATTGAGTCCCCACAACACTCTGCATAGAGTATCCATGCTATTTATAGCTTCTTCCACCAGATAGATCCCCAAGATCCCCACAGTTCACAGACTAGTTTAGTCAACTCAACAAATTCAGGGCCACACTTAAAAGTTAGATTCATCTATAGATTATTCAGTACACATGGTTTCCAAATCATAGATTCTTCCTCACATATCATGTGTAGTCATTCTTCCTTTACTAAATATAGGCCACTTTTATAGTGAGTCTCTCATGAGACTCATCTATTAGTATCTTTTAAAATTTTACTTTTACATAATTTCCTTTATCTCAATACTTATATATAGTTAATTTTTCATGTTGATTGTATGTAGATTATACTTAGAAAATAAAAAAAGAATATCATCTATTCAAAAATACAAAAACATTCAAATATTACTTTAAAATACAAATTTTGGATTTTATCTATTTCCATGTTTACATTCCTTCTATTTTAAAGTACCAAATACATTATTTATGTTAGTATAGTCAGTTTTATCATACATACATGATTCACATGTTCCTTTCAAGTGCTCATAGATTAGTATAGGACTCAAATCCTCTACACATATATAGATTTACTACTATTTACCCATTAGGGGAACATACACATATATAAAAAGTTGGCATTGACATATCAACCCCATTTAGGGCATCATACACATAACTACTAGTTTGCCAAGTTCTATCTTTATATACTCAATATCATAGATTTCACATTGCTTATACCTTGATGTTAATCATCCTATACTGCACATATATTTTTTGACTACTACTACTATAGAACCAACTTATGCACATCTTTGCTCTTATAAGGATTTGTACCATATGTTATGCATACTTATTTTTATAGATTTAATAGTTTAGATTTGACTGTACCTATTTGCTTTTTCATTTTTTATGGTATTTAAATATACCATTATTTTATGGATCTATGCCAATTATTTTCATTGTATGTATGTTTTGGACATGTGCCCATGTCCTTATGTGTTCTTCTTGATGTTGTATTTAGTTATATAAACATGTCCTTCCATATGGATCTAAGTCAACCTTGTTTTCTATTTGTGTATGTGGACATTTGAACATGTCCTTGTATGTTTTCTCTTTCTTACACTTAATTACATGTTTTCATGTCCCTTATATTGTGGTCCCTTGTCCTACTTTGCATGCCTCATTTGTTTTTATGTATGATCTCATGTATGTGTCATACCCATGACACTTATATCTTTCTTGTTACATTCACATCCAATGTGTGATGCCAATAAGGACCTCATGCATCTCTCCTTACTCCTTGGGTGCCATGATGGACATTATGCCCCATCCCCCTATATAGTTTACCCAAATTATATCAAGATATGTTGTTCATATACATGCTTACATTTTTATATCTTTCTTGACAACCTTATGAATGTCAAATCTAACATACATCATACATTACCAGTGTATGCTCCATGTATACACATTATATTGGTTTATCACATAGATATCATATGTTTCCAATATAAGAAAACATGATGCATATGTTTTATTTTAAGGAAAATTATTGTAGTGGTTAAATAACTCCCCTCAAAAGAGGGGGCATACACAAGGGTTTATCATAGAGATCAAGCAATCTAGTGTACTCAGAACATAGTTTTTAGCATGAAGACACATATTATAGATCTCAAATTTAGGAAAATATAGTGAAACATAATCACACCTAGGCCAATCTCATGTTTCTTCAAAAACAACTCATTTGGTCAATAACGTAGTGTAGTGGTCTCTATTGGAGTGTGTTATTGTAAAAGGGACCATGTTACTATCTTGTAGCACAATAAATAGAAAAATATAAAATTTATAGAAAGTTATAATAATTATAGTTTAGATTGGCACAATCTCAGTCATATATTACTAGACATGTTCAATATATTCTTAGTTTTTACATAGATTACATAAGTTTTACTCAGATTGGGGCCATCACATATGACATGATCACTCCCATTTTAGTTTAAAATAAGCATAGACATATATTACTATGATTTAATATAGAATCCATATGCATAGATATTAGAGTTGGGGGAATGTACATGGTATATTATTCTGATATGTTTAGTTTGGAACCAATACTCTTAGATGGAATGACAACTGCATGTCATTCTCCATGTTGTATATTCCAAACACCTTATGCATTTTTTTGCCACTAGTTATGCACTAGGTTTATACCAGATTGATGACTCATTATGTCTACAATAGATAGCATTCTTGAGTGGCTTAAAACCATTTTTATATTTCAGAGTTTCTATATGTCCTAGATCTATCTTACATAGTTTTAGATACATCACATAGTTTTAGTTTCAGATGCATCTAATACACATGGGGAGGTAATTATGTAATCATAACCTACTTGAGTTATTTAAACACCCACATAAGAGGGTTGTATAACTCATTATCCGAATCCAATTTATTCATAGGTTATGATCCACTGAGTAGGGCTGGACAAAAATGGATGGAGTCAAGGATAGCTTGAGTTCTTGAGCCACCTACACATGGGAATTAGGCAAGACATTGAAATATTCAAATATATTAATCATTTTATCACCATCTAAACACATAAGTAATGTCATCAGGTTTCAATTTTGGTTCATGTACCCAATGAGGTGTATTTATTCCTTTCTTCTCTCATCTTTTTACTCAATTTTGTCTCTAATTTTGATGATTCTTAAGTATGGACTAATTCATACATGTTTTATTTATATGACATGTAATGGATCATAGTTCATAGACTCACATCCACATTAGTGGGCTTTACCTCTTAGGTAATTCCAAGTTACACCTCTCTTTGCTTTACTCTTGTCATTTTTCTTTGATGCATTTCTAGAATAAGGTAGGAGGGGGGGAATTTAGTAAATTAAAATATCATTTGAATAAAATGAGTATCACTTGAGATCATATTATCCTTAAATTATCCCTAGACCTTTTTTAGGGCCTATTTAGATCATTTTCCAACTTACATGAGCACTTAGCCCTCGACTAAATATACCAAAATCCACATCAGGCCACCTCCTAGGCATTAAGGGCCCTTTTTCACCCATTCTATCCACTTGGAAAATAGTACAGCCCTTGGGTATATAGTGAATTATTCTATTGGCAAAGGGGTAGTGTTATTGACCATCAACCTTCTTTATCCCTAATGAATATCTTTCTACTTCCCAAAGAAATTTAGGGTCAGTCTAGACTCATTCTATGTCTCAAAAAGCACTAGAACACTACAAAAATACTACTATCATTAATTTATCCCATGTATGGAAAATAGATGAAACTCTCACGAACATACTTATAAATAGGTTTACAAATCAAGGTCATTGACCCCTATTCATCCCTAGTTTTCCATACATCTATCTATAGTATCCTAGAGCTTAGATTACTTAGGTTTCTAATCTTAATACATAATCAAACAATTTAAATTGGCATTCGTACTATCATTCACTTTCACTTGCACCAATACTTAGATTGGGAAAACTACATCCGGCTTGATCCCCTTTTGAGGTATTGGTATGTAGTCAACACTTAACATATGGGGTCTTGAGGTCACATCCATCCTACCCTACTAATGCCACTTTTACTTGTGTTTTTAAAAACCATAACAAGCATGGATGCTTAGGGTTCATATCAAGATCAATCAAAAACATAGAATAGACAATAATTCAATACTTGGCCACATAGATACAAGTTTCTTAGAATAAGGCAAACATCCTCCTAGAAGGTCATTATTCCTTATTATTAGGGTCATTAGCATAGTACAGGAGGACACTAACATAGTATGATATTTATATAAGGACCATGTTATTGTTTGAAGGAGACTATGACACCTATTTCCTATTAGTGACACCTTACACTATTCATGTACCCGTTTCAAGCTTGTCACTTGCCTACCTTGGTCATTTTTCTAGCTAAGTATCTTTTTTATAATTCATAGGCTAAGAAAACAAATTAATCATTGTGTAGATTAGTGGTTATTAATTTTTATATATTTATTCCCTGATTTATATACTTAGCTCTTTATCTACTTAGGGTTTTGCATTCCTTAATTCCAAAAATAGTTAAATCACATAGATTGAATATAAATTAAAATTAATAGTATTAAATAGGTTTATATTTTGATAGTTTTCATAGTTATATTTTGATTTTTAATCTTAAGTGTGAGTTTACAAATTATTCTTTTATTTAATTAATACATTTAAATACTAGTTAAGATTTATCATATTAAGTTATATTGTATTGTTATTGTTTCATATTAGTATTAGTGTGTTACTCGATAGTTTTATTTTTCAACTTAGAGGTTAGTTCTTTACAAATTAGATAGCTTGTTTTATTTTATTAGTTTAAACTTATTATTATGTTAGTCCTTATTTTTGTCTTCTTGTTTTTTCTTCCATTTTTAGTTATTTTATTAATCCTTTAGTTCATTTTGTTTCTTTTCTTTTGACTTATTTTGAGCTTAAAGAAATATCAAGAGATCATAAACAAGTTGATTAAACAAAATTACAAAATATCAAAGATATTTCATTCAATAGACTATCTCTTTTATAGGTTTTTTCTATCAGATAGGTTGGATTACATAGTTATAATCTTATTCCTTTTTATTTGATATTTAAGTAATATATGATTTTTTAATAACTATTTTACATTGATCAATATTTTATTTTTTATTTATTTCCCAAATCATTTAAAAAATCATTTAATGCATCTTTGGAATCAATTTTCATTCCTTATACCCTTATGATTAAACTAGTACGATTCTATCTTACTCTTGATGATAGGAAAAATGGTTGATTCATTGGCCTAATATTTTTCATCACCAACATATGTGACTAATAAGATTAAATTTGGTATACCAAATACACTTTTCTTTGGGTTAAGTGAGATATGATAGCTTTTGTACATTTTGAATGTCTTATAAAGATGTTGAATATGATCAAACTTATGTTTTGAACAAATAATCAAGTCATCCATGTAAATAATAATGTAATTATCTATTAGAACTAGAAAATAAAATTCCATCTCTCCAAAATGTAGCTCCTACATTAGTAAGGCCAAATGGAATTCATTTTTAAGGGAACGTGTCCCACTTGGTTGTAAATTTGATATTGGCTCGATCTTTTGAGTTTACTAGAACCTAATTATATCTTGACAATACATCTAGGAAATACATCATTTGGGATCCACTTACCATTTGTATTACCTCATATAAATAAGGAAAATTATGTTATCTTTTTTAGAAGTTTAGTTTAAATTTCTAAAATCCACACATAGTCAGATTTATCCATTATTTTTATGGACTAGCACTAAATTAGCTACCTAGGTAGAGTGATGAATTGAGATGATGATCCAAACTGAGAGGAGTTTGTGGACCTATTTATGAATAATTAATTTTAAGATGGGTTCACAAGTTTCTACCTCTAACTAAAGGTATTATTGTTCTACTTGAGTGGGATAGTGTGGTCTATTATCATTGGGTTAAGGACCTCTCCATAGGCCTAAACAATAATGTCTTGGTAATTGAAATAATATTTTTTGAAAGTTGTTCAAATTCAACAAGAGTGTAATTAAAACCAATGTAAACATCCCAAATTAATCATTCTATAATTTTGGTCCAAATGTACAAGAAAAAACTAAGAAAATAATGCTAAGGGCCACACGCAATAAGAAAACAAGATCTATCTTATCATGTAGTAAACTAAAATGTAAATTAAGCATAAAGAAAATGAGACTAAGTTGTATCCACCATATGTTTTAATGTAATTTTTAGCAAATATGATAGTTCATATAAAACATATATAGTATGAGTGAGTATTAAAATATTATTATGATATGTATCTGAACTTGATAAGAAGGTTGCACATAGATATAACCTATCTAAATTATTCATATACAATGAAGAGATGCACCCAACCTAAAAAAGTTGTTATATAATGAGGTAAGCCTAACATTGAAACCAAATAAAAGGATTTCCTATGTCATACTAAAATATCTTATGAAAAATAGTGTGTATTAAAGAATTAACTATTTTTGTTTATCTAACATAAAATAAATAACATACATAAATAAAATAAGCTAGCAACATTTTTAAAAATCTTGTAAGTCCTTTTCTTTTAATTTTTAAAAATATTTTGATTTTTTATTTAAAAAAATCAAAATGTTGACATTGTTTGAATTTTTGAAATTGGTGGAATATAACTTTTTTTAAAAAGGTTATAAGAAGAAAATACTTGTAAATAGAGGAAGTGGAATAGATTTGAACAATCTTCAACAAGGTACAAAAATATAAATTTATATTAAGGTAGGTAAACAATTTACCTATAATATATGTGTAACTAAATCCTAACAATGTATCTCAAATGATTAAGATAGATAAGAATGTACATGCTCTTCAAATGGGGAAGAGGTTATATGTGCTTATTTAAAAATTCAATGCTATGATAAGAATACAATAGTAATCATGTGTTAGATTATTTGAAAAAAAATTGAAAATCAAGAGGGTAACTGGCTAAAGTGAAAATAAATCCAAGGGATAAAATAATTATTAGATAATGGATATAAAAATTATCAAGAAAATTATTAAAAAAAATTGTGTACAAAGAAAAAATTCAAATAGCTAACCAGTTATATTAGTGATGGGCATGTATACATAACCCATGACATGATATGAGAGGATGTCTTCTAGTGAAGAATAAGTTCCAAATTTAGATTCCTTTAAATATAAATAATGATCATGTGATGTAATATAATTTTATAAAATAATGATCATACACTTATGTAAACTTGTATCCTGATGTGTTAAAGGAGATCATGTAACAACATGTGCTTGTGATGAAGCTTTCTAAATAACTTGTTGTGACTTAGGAGATGAATGTATCTCTTTATGTGCCACTTTATATGTAGTATAATGTATCATGTTCTTTAAAAATAGCTACATATGTTCATGTGAAATTGTATCATGCTCATAAGGATATGGAGAAATTGATTTTATAATATGCTCATGCTCATGGATATATGGATAGAATAATTTTGTGACATGCTCATGCTCACTAATAGATGAATAAATGGTAATGTGATTTGGGATATGTAAATCATGCTCTTAAATATTCTTGCAGACTATTTCATAACCGTGTATTATTGTGTTATGAAGTTTTTATATAGAAGAATTAAACATGATTAGTGGTAAAATATATTCATATTAGAAGCCTCAAATTTTGACCATTTGATTATCATGAATATATTTGATACATTTATACACTGTAGAAGATATTTCTATAATATTTTTTATCCAAGAGTGTCCTAATAGAATATAAAACACCCCTATGCTTTATAGGACAAATAATGAAGTGGGCATTATGAGATGCCCCACTTGTAAAGGTATCACGATATGCCTGATATTATCCTATGTATGGTGTAGTCATCTAAAATGTCATTTCAGGTTAATGAGTGTAGCTTAAGACCACCTTATCCTAGCTTAACTCTAGACTTATCTTAGGGCCTCTCTTTATAATATTATAGATTTTTTTTTAGTCCAATCTATTCCTAGATACACCAAAATTAGCACTAATCCACCTTCGAAGAACTTGGGTCCTTTGTTCACCATCTTATGCCAAATTAGGTATTAGTAAATCCCTTTGAACACTATCATACTATGCTAATCACCTAGGGATATTGCTACTATCTTTTTACTCCTTACTCTTTCAATGAATATATTTACATTCCACAAAGCACTCATGGGGTTGACCTAGACTTATTTCATATCTTTACAAGCACTAGAATGCTATATATAAACCACTTTCAATCACTTATCCACTAGATGTAAATAACATGTAAATACTCATAAAAAAACTTATAAATAGTTGTGAAAAACAAGGTCATTAGTCCTTATTCTACCCTAATTCTATGTACACCCATCAACAATAACTTAGATTTCAAATTACTCAAATATATAGTCTCAAGTCACACTCAAACAACTCAAATCAACACTCATACTAGCATTAACTTGCACTTGTGCCAACACTTATATTAGGATAACTACACTGGGTTTGATTCCATTTCAAGGTAATGATATGTAGGAAATGCTAAACATATGGGGTATTGTGGTCACATTCAACCTACCATGATAACACCAATATTTTATACTTATGTTCATCAAATACCCTAACAAACATGGATGCTTAGAGTTTTCCATGAAAATAAATTAAAATAGGGAATAGATAGTGAACCAACATTCATCCACTTAGTCACATGTGCCTCAAAACTATGTGAAGCTCCACCTAAAATATCATTGTCCTTAATTATAAAAGGACACTACCACACCCTAGAGGACACTATCATAGTGTGTTACTATCCATAGGACTACACTACTATTTATGAGGGTTTTTGACTCCCATTTATAATTCATGACACTTTATATAGTATTTATACCAATTTAGAGTCTATAATTCATATATCTAGATTAGTTTATAACTAAGTACATCTATTCTATTTTATATGTTATTAATAGATTAATCATAAAAGTCAATTATTATACAAATCAGAAGATTTAATTATTGCATATTTATTCCCTAATTTATTATTCCATAACTTTATCAAACTAGGGTTATACATTCTATAATCCACTTAAAATTTAAATCATTTAGTGAAACTGACTTCAAACATATTTATTAAAAGCCCTATTGTTCCATTAGGGTTTCCTTTCTAAGTTACAAAATTTGATTAATTTTAATTTTCAACCTTTCATCATGATTATTATGATGGAAACAATTTTCTACTTTTTGGTAAAAATTTTGGTGGTTTGTATCGCATGCTTATTACCTTCCATTTATATAGTGATGCACATATATGTCACTCCTCTCATGTATCACATTAGAATTAAACTTACTTTACACATTAGTAACCTATACTTGGGTTCCCATTCTATGGAGAGCATTGTTTCATGACCAATTTTGAGTTACATCTAGTTACTACTTAATTATAGGTAACTCAAAGGACTCCTTTTGTTCCTCCTCCACCTAGACCAGTTAACTACCTACACTCTCATCCCACCTATACCACTCTCCCTTGGTAAATAATAGATTTTTTTGTTCAATTTATTACAAGATAGAATCAGATGCCTCCTTAGCCTATATAGGAATGACATAATCCCACCATCCCTCCTCATACCCAAAATAATACAATGGAACCTAAGGATTAACACAAATCATATGATATTTTGGATCAATTGAGAAATACACTAGCTAAGATTTATATATGGAAATTACTTCAAAAGGTAACCATCTTCAAAGATATTCTTTTTTCATACACTCAGTCATACATCTTTTCCTCAAGATACAAAAGCAACTTATTTTACATCTATCATGCACACTATCAAGGACATTGAGGATGTTATATATTTTTGTAATGAGGATTTTCCCTCATAGATAGTTATTGATCATAATCTACCACTCTTCATTCAAACAAAAATAATAGCCAACACTATTAAATGAGTTCTAATTGATAGTGGTTCAGAGCTTAACATATGAAACCTCACATTTATATATATTATGGGGGTTTATATAGCATACATTCATAATGCATATAAGAATATTTGAGGTTTTGATGGAATTCCCTAATAGGCATTAGGTTCTATTACATTGGATATCATAGTTGGGCCAAAAAACCTATCCACATAGTTTTAGGTGATTCATAATCATTTAAATTACAATTTATTACTTAGGAGACCTTGAATACATGACATGGAGACCATACCCTCTACCTTTAACAATTGTGTCAAGATTTTAAATTAGGGATATTTATACACCTGTTTAGTTGATAACCAACCATTCAAATATTGGGGAGTCACTGAGCCTATTACCTTAAGTATATCTTCATATGGGAAACCTCATGCTATCATAGAGTCCCCACCTCATATCATTCATATAGAACAAATGCATACATATGAGATCAAGGAATCTAGCACCATTATTCCTACACTAGTTTGAGATACACCTATATCACCATTATCTCTACCCATGTGGGAGAATGATCCTCCTATATTATCATTACCATCACACATGATGGATATTGATCCTCATATAGCATAATTATCCCTACTCATGATGGATGATTATATTCACATATCATAATTACCATTAGTTGTTAGCTCAGAGGAAGTATACATCATAAACTTAGATACAAATTTTGAGACCACCACAAAGGATAAAATAACACCCATGAATATTAATTATTATTTATGGATTGAAATTTACATCAGTATGCCCTAAAGAGTAGAAACATGATTTTAGGGCACTCATACCTTTACCTACATAGCCATCACCACCAGTTCACATCTCCACATATTTAGGCATAGACACTCACTCGTAGTTAGAGACCAATTATTCTAGACACTCAATAAATATTGTTACATTTATGGATATTGATCTAGTTATCTAAATTCAAGTAGGTAATACATAAGATAGACCACACTAAATTTTACATATATTAATTGATAGAGGATTGATGGCACTACCCATAGTTTGACATAGATATGTTAATAGATTGTCATAGTAAGATGATAGACATTTTATAATTTTCATGGGATTACCAGACATGATATAGATACATGATCACCATTATAATATAAATTGAATATGTTCAAGGCTTAAGGAACTATCTAGATTACACAACCTCCACCTCCACTAGTATAAGAACCATGACAGACTCATAATTGATAATGAGATTCACAGAATGATCCCTTTACTATTTAGGCCTTCATCAAGGATCTATACATCTCTCATGTTGATATAGATGAGGATTCTAATCCAAAAACTTATAAATTGGCATTTTTACATCTCATAAGACATTAGGATATTGAGTTATATCATGCTATAAATAATTAGGACTCCTTAGGACATATCACACTACTAGTTACATGTGTCCCAAAGGTGTTCAACACACTACTCTTCATCATGAGCATATAAACTTATAAATAGGTTACACTTGTAAATACATGGTTATAGGAAATGGATGCCACAATTAATTAAATAGATATATGCTTGTATTATATTTATGAGGGACACATAGTTCACATTTTACATGATGGCATAGATGATAATCAAAAATTTCATACATATACCCTATGGTCTAATGTGGTTTACCTTGGGACCTCACGGGAGAATTTTTACATAGTAGAGCAACATATCATTTAGATGCATAAATATAGAGTAACACCAAGGATAAGGATATATTTATACTAAAAAAATCATATGATGATCACAATGATGATGATTTATTCAAGTTTGGGTAGATTTAGCATCTGACATTAGATGATCTCCTACAAGATCCACCATTTGACTATCCAAATCTTAAGGATGTGCTCTTAGGTATATAGAGGAACTACATCCCATTTGTATAAAATCTCATTTACGTACACATTACTTATACCTAGTTTATCTTAATTTGATCCTTCTATATAGTTTAATTTTCATATTTGTTATACATATCTTATACTTCAAAAACACAAAAATAATATAACATTTCCAAGAATACAAAAACATTCAAATAGTTGGTTAAAAAATATAAATTTTAGATTGTATGCATTTACATGTTTACAATTATTATATTTTATAAGTAATATATATGATATCTATGTTAGTATATTAAATTATATCATACATACATGCTTCACTTTTTCTCTTCGAGTGTTGGCAGATCGCTACAGGACTCAAGTCCTCTACACATATCTAGATTTGATACTATCAACCCACTAGGAGCATATACACATATTAAACATTGATACATTCAACCATTAGGGGAATCATACTACATATATTTCATTTTGTTAGGCTATATATCTATATAATTCATATAATAGATTTATAATTGATTATAACTTGATATTAATCATCCTATACTACATAGATTTTTTGTTGACTACTACTACTATAGACTCATCTTATGTACATATTTAATCTTATATGGATTTGTACCATATTTTCATGCATAATTTCATTTATATATTTACTATACTTAGATTTTATTGTGTCTCTCTTCTTCTACACATATTCTATGAAATTTAAATATGCCATTATTCAATGGATCTAAACCACTTATTTCATTGTGTATGATTTGAAAGTGTGACCATGCCCTTGCACGTACGTTATTAATTATGTATATAGAAATTTGAACATGTTATTCCATGTGACTCTGAGCCAACCTTTTTTTCTCTATGTGTATGTGGACATTTGAACATGTCCTTGTATGTTTTCTCTTTATCAAACTTAGTGACATGTGCCCATGTCTTTTGTATTATGGAGTCTTAGCCTACTTTGTGTGTCTCATGTGTTTTTATGTATGATTTCATGTACACATCATGGTCATGACACTTGTTTCTTGCTTTTAAGACTCACATCCAGTTTTTAATGCCATGACGGACCTCATGTATCTTCCCTTCCTCCTTAGGTGCCTTGATGGACATCATGCCCCATCCCCATGCTTAAATTTTTATGTCTTGAGAACCATATAAATTATAGATCTATCATAATTTTCACATTGCCAACTTATGATTAGATTATATTACATTTTGATTTAATGTATACACATTATATTGGTTTATCACACTGATATCATATGTCTTTATTATAACACATTGGATGCATAGATTTTATTTTGAGGATAATTATTATATATGTTCAATGACTTCCCTCAAAATAGGGTGTATTTACAAGGGTTTTTCATAGAGATGAGTCCATCTTAATTCACTCATAACATCATTTTCAACATGCAGACATAGATTCCATAGCTTAGATTCAGGAAAACATAGTGAAAATAGGCATATACAAATCAATTTTAGTTTTGGATAGATACAACATAGTTGGTCAATAATGCAACAAAAATGACACTAGTATATTTTTATACTATCTAAATGACTGCACTATTATCTAATGGCCATAAAAATGGAAAATTATATAATTTATAGAAAAGCATAACATGTATAGTTTAGATTTACATAGTTTTAGTCATAAGTTATCAAATATGCTCAATTTATGCTTAGTTATACATAGAAATACATAAGTTTATTTATATTGCGACCATCATGCATGACATGATCACTCCCATTTTAGTTTTAGATACTCAAACATAGATTATTATGATTCAATCCATAATCCATGTGCATAGATATCATATGTGGGGGCATGTGGGTGGCACATTATTCCCATATGATCAGTTTGACACCGATAGTCTCAGATGGATGGTAGATCCATGTCATTCTCCATGTTAATACTCCAAACACCATTTGTAGTATTTTTTCACCATATTGATTCTTTCTTCTATCTATAGGCATCAAAATTACTGAGTAGTCCCTAAGCTACATACCCAAGTTCCTGAATGGCCCTTAAGCCATTTTTATTTTTAGAGTTTCTAAATGGCACTAGATCCATCTTACATAGTTTTAGTTACATCACACAACTTTAGTTACATTACATAGATTTAGTTGCATATGTATCAACTACACATGGGTAGGTATTGATAGATTCATAGCCTATTTGAGTTATTGATCCAACTTTATAGGAGGGTTATATAATCCATTAGTCTGATCCAAGTTATTCATAGACTATGATCCACCAAAAAGGGGTGGGCAATGATGGATTCAAATATATTTTAAGTTCTTTATCCACCCATATATGAGGATTCATCAAACCATCAAATCAATCTAAGTTATTCACCATTTTATCACCATCTATACACACACACATACACAAAATGTCACCAAGTTTTAGCATTAGTTTGAATACCTAGTGAGTTGTATTCATTCCTTTCCACTCTCTCTCATATCTTTCTTTCTTTCTTCTCTCTCTCTCTGTCTCATATCTTTACATAATTTTAACTTTACTTTTGAACTTTCTTAATTAATAATTTATTTCTTAAAGTTTTATTTGGGGGATAGAAAATGGAGCATGTTTCATAAACTTAGACCCAAATTCATAGGCTTCACCTCTTAGGTAAGTCTAGGTATGTTTCTTTTCCTTTATCCTAGTTATTTTTGATTTGATGCATCTCTAGAATAAAGGGAGGGAAAATTAAGTCATATAAAATGTAGTTTTAGTGAAATGAGTGTCACTTGAGACCAATTTGTCCTATTTTATCCCTAAACCCATCTTAGGGCCTCCCTTGGCCATTTTCTAACTTTTGTGTGAGTCCAGTCTATTCCCAAATACACCAAAAGTAGCAATAAGCCACTTCATAGTCACCTAAGACCTTCTTAACCATCTTATACCACTTGGACATTATCATGGACCTTTGGACACTAACACACTATGATAATGTCCTAGGGACCATGATACTATCCTTTTACTCCTTACTCTCCTAGTGGATATCATTATGTTCCCTAAATCACTCATAGGGTCATCCTATACCTATTTCACATCTTTAAAATCACTAGAACATTACATATAAACCACTTTCAATCACTTATCCACTAGATATAAATAAAATGAAAATATTCCTAAACAAACTCAGAAATAGTTGTGCAAATCATGGTCATTGATCCTTATTCTACCCTACTTCTATATACACCCATATACAACAACCCAAAGCTTAGATTATTCAAATTCCTAGTCTCAAGTCACACTCAAAGCACTCAGATTGGTACTCATAATAACTTTTAATTTCACTTCAACCAACACTTAAATTAGTATAAATACATCAAGCTTGATCCCCTTTTGAGGTATTGGTATGTAGGCAATGCTCATCACATGGGTTGTTGATGTCACATCCAGCCTACCCTAATAATGCCACTCTTTTCTACTTGTGATAATAAAATAACCTAAAAAACATGGATTCATAGGGTTTCACATGTAAATTAGTCAAAAATAGGGAATAAATAGTAAATTAAAATTCATTCACCTAGGCTTAGGTGTCTTAGACTAGGCAAAGCTCCACATAGAAGATCACTATTATTTGTTTCAAAAGGATATTGATGTTCCCTAGAGGACACTATCATAGTGATATAATATCTAGGAGATTTTTGAATCATTTTTTCAATTCATAACACTTTACACATTTTATGTACTAGTTTTCATCCTATAATTCATCTATCTCAGTTAGTTTCCAACTAAGTACATCTCTTCTAATTCATTTGATATTTATAGAATATTCAAAAAATTCAATTATTATACAAATAAAAGGCTATAATTATTGCATATTTATTCCCTAATTTATTATTATATAACTTTAGCAAACTATCATTTTACATTCCATAATCCCCTTAAAAGATAAATCTTAGGGCCAAGAAATGCTTTGAAAACTCTATAAGTATCTAAAAATCTTGCTTTGTATACCCAAGAGAGTAGATAAGTATTATGGTGATTAAATTTTCATTTTATTCATTGTCTATCATAACATTATGTATGGCTTGTTTATCAACATATGCTTGAATAAAGAGGGAATATATATCTAAATCATCATTAATAATTTCACTATCATATACCACAATCATATGATGTGATGTTTGATTTCTTGTAAGTGTACTAATGATTATCAAGAGTATTTCCATTGTATAAGGAGGAGGATGATCATTATATGCATAATATACTTTATTATTATCCTTGCTATTTGTTTCATGATTTTAAAAAAGAGATTTTTACATTTTCAACTTTGCTTTTTCATTTTCTCACGGCTTATCCTATTTATTAGGTGTGAAAATATCAATAATTATCTCATCAATATGGTCTTAAATCTTATTCTTGAGATTGAATCCTCTATTTATAGAATGTCTAATACATCTATGATAGTCACAATATGCATTTCCATCAAAAATATTATATTTTAACCTAGACATTTCAATTTCCATTGGTGGAAGAAGAGGGATTATATTACATTCATGAATATTTTATAAATATACATGAGGAGGTGAAGGTAAACTTTAAAATTACCTCCTTGGTGAAGCTTGTAATTGATGTTTTTATGTCAGTTGTGGAATAACATTAATTATAACCTTAGCTTCATTTTTATTTTCATTTGGTTTTCTCTTATAATTTAACTTGATTTGTAACTTTACATTTAAATTATAAATATCATATAAATTATACTTAAGTTTATTCAAATTAATAAAATTTACTTCACATTTTTTAACTATATGGCATAGTTCATTAATGGATTTGAACTTATCAAAGATAATTGACTCTTGGAGTGGAGAAAGAAAACTTTGAGTAAAGATATCTTGCATATAATTTTCAACCATTTGATTTTTTATTTTTACTATAATATTCTTGTATATTATCACATATTCATTGATTATTTCATTAGACCCCTTTTTGAGCTTTACAATTTGAGAATATGATAAATTTTCACTAATGTTGATAGAAAACTGTGTTAAAAAATAAATTTTCCAAATGACTAAAATATTTATTTATTGATGATAAATATCATGGAACTATCTAAGATAAAATTATTTTATACTTCTTGGAAAGATATTTTTCAACAATTTGTTATTATTTGTATAATCTAGACAAACTACATGGAATGCACACAAATGTTGTTCAAGATCACCTTTGCCTTCATATACAGTAACCCTAGGAACTACAAATCCAAATGGTAATGGATAATATGTAATTTAAATTGGAAAATAATTATTTAATAAGGAACATGATTCTATGGAAGGGATAACATGAGAAATGGTTTGCTCAATATGAGATAGCTTAGTCTATAACACAAGAATGATATGCTTAAGAGTAGAATTTGTAGAGGTAATTATATTATGCTAAGTAACATGAGTAATCATAGGTATGGATATATTTTAGATCCCAAGTTAATGATCCTAAACAATAATATGATGTTATAGGTGTAGAAATATGAATGGATTTAATGGCCGAATTAGCAACATTGGAAAATATATCTTACACACATTTATTTTATTCATCTATAGAAACATATAAGAGTGAGTCAATCATTTTAGGATGCTCATGAATATATTCCATGAATTTCATATCATTAGTCTCACTGTATTCTTCTTGAGGGTTGGGTTTTTAAATGAGAGCACTAATATGCCCAATAAAAAGATGAGTGATAAGCAATGAAATATTTTTTTAAGTTTAAAATGCTATATAATTTATATGATATGTTTCCTCTTTTTCCCAAGTCATTTTATATTTGGTATTGTAACAATATGTATTATCAATAAGAATTATCTTATAAGGTGTCTTGAATTGACCTAGTATATGAGAGGTGAACATGGAATTATACACAAGGCTTGTTCACCCCTCTCTATCACAAATAAAAATAGGATAGATAATTATATGAGCATGTTTTCCTAATACTTGTCCAATAGTGTAGTTACACTTTTTTAAGTATTTAAATCCAAAACCATTATGATTTAAATTTAGTGACGAGTTAAATAAATGTGATGTGATATTTGATATAGTATTGAAATTCTTTTCAATAGGAAATCCATGAATTCAAACATTATTGTAATTAAACCATGTATATATGTAATGAATAACATCTTAGAAAGTAAGAGAAGATTTTACAATAAAATGCATAATCATATGTACCATATTAAATAAACATTCATTCATTGATTCCATTATAAATGCAATAGAATATGAATCAAGAAATGATAATGATTATAGATATAATACAAGAAAAAAAAGGTATGGGGGTGATCTAGGCAAAGGTTTGAATGATTGTGTGGATTCTAAAATATACTTAATCACTCATTTATTAGTGTCAACCCAATGTTTTAGAGAACTAAGTATATAACTAAAATTATGTATGTATCCCACTAAGTCTATTTTAAAGGGTAAAATTATAGTAACTTCCCTAGGTATCCATCTCCTCTTAGGTGCACCAAAATTCAAATGAATAAAAATAGTTTTCCTATGGTATAAAAAATTGAGCCTAGGCATTTAATATATACCATGATATACATAGAAACTAAAGTCTATGTTAGTGTCGTATAATGGCTTTAAGTATTGGGTAAACCTCTCAATCTACAATTCTTTTAAATATAACATTGCATATAACTTCACTATAGTCACCAAGTAGTTTTAAAATTACCCAAACTCAAATTATAAAATAAACACAAACAAATAAAAAATAAAGTGAAAAAAAATAAAATAAATAATTATGTAAAGAATCAAGAATTTCTAATTTTTTGAAATTAGAAAACTTAGATGAAATCCTAGACCACACAAAAATTAAAAAATTAACAATAAATGTTATTAAAATAGAGGGTTTACCAAAATGTTTAATCTATTTTAATTAGATTAAATCCAACTAATATATATTAAACTATTAAAATGGAAATGTTGGAATATACAAATTTGATAGTAATATATAGTATGCTATAGAATTTAAAGATTTTGAGATTTTATAAAATAGTAAATAAGGAATAATAATTTGAAAACCTCCCTAAAATATACTTAATTCTGTCTATGTAGGATTATTGTAATGGAAAGTAGCTTGTAAGGACTATTTTATTATGTTGTGACTGAATGTATTAATTGACTATGTGTTGGGATAAGTCCATAAGAGGAGGATATTGATGCACTATATCCTTTTATGATGACTATGAAAACATCATGGTTAACTATGTGAAGGGTTTTCATATCTAGATATGCGTAATTTTCTTTTAGGTTTAATTAATTATGTGTGTCAAGTTGCCACACATAATACATATAGAACAGATACCCTTATTCACGCATAATAAAAAATATAGGGATAAATTTTAAAATGGGGAAATATGGTTAGGTAAATAGTTAAACTATCTTTAAAAAACTATGAAATTTGAGTGTTTCCTACACAACCCAAATGGTCGTCAAGCTAATGTAGTTCTCCTTCCTACGATGGTTGTGTGATCCATGATTTTGCAACTAAATGACTATAAATATAATATTTATTTAAATACTTAGAAATGGATGCCCTTTCCATATAATAAATAATATTCAATCTTGGATTATGACTATAGGATGTATTAGAATTAGAATCAGAAGAAATAGTGTTTTTTTACTCGATTTGTATTAAAATTTCTAGGTGATTGCTAGATGTATTTTGTGAAGCCTTGATGTGTTTGTATATGGGAATATTTAAAATATTTTAACTAACTAAACTTAAAAAATGTATCAATTTGAAAAAAATACTATTATAATGTGGGGGATAAGGCTATAGTACATCCCTATCTAACCTAGTGTAGACTTGTCTTAAAATACCAAAGACCATAGGGATAGATTTGATAGGATCTATAATTTGAATAATGATAAAATTGGATAAAATAGGGACGTCTATCTGACATTTTTAGTATTTTAAATACAATGAAGGATCTCTTACAAATTTGAATTTAAATAAATGGTGAATAGAGCAAGTAGGGTAAGGATGTCAAGAATAAACATTTAAGCACTTAATGATTAATTTTATGTGTCTATGAATATAATATGATGGATAGGGAGGTTGAAAATTTTAACATAAGGAGATAGAGAAAGAAAAAAATGGAAAGGATACTCATGGGAAGCCAGTCTTATAATGATGTAGCTATGACTAAATAGTATGTGAATATTTCACACAAGTACCACAAGATGACCCCACCCCTTTCATAGGGCGCTCCTTAGGATGTGCACTCAAGGAATCTGATGTAGTAAAGAATCCTAAAAGAGAGACTATCAATAAAATATTAAGTTGAAAAATATTAGTGTATACATATGCCCCTCTGAAATCTCATCACATCACAATAGTGTAAAGTGGGATGGTGCTTTGGGAAAGATACATAGCAACACAAAAGCATTAAATAAACATTGATAAAAATGAAATTAAATGAATAAATGTAAATACATATATTCACTTATTTTTTTGAATTTAGATATGATGATTTTTGGTGTTTATCTAAGGTAAAAATATGGAAGTGAGATGGGAAGACCTAAAAAATAAGATAAAAATCCAAATTTCTATAAAAAAACATTAGAATTTAAAAATTCCTTACTTTTTTAGGATTTTAGTAATTCTTTGAGTTCATCAAAATGACCTACAATAATAAATATATAATTAAAATATAAAATTTGGAGGACAATATTTTAAAAAATGAATTTTATATTGGTAAATATAAAAAGGCTAAAAGATATATCATTTGGTCATTTTCTATTTTGACATATTGAGAGCCCTAAATGACCATTTGTTAGTAAGTTGAGAGAATGGCTACAAGATGATGAGGGGGATGTATAGGAAGTTACTAAAGAGGGGGTGTATAGGTAGTTATTTTAGTATGGGTAGAAAGAGTAAATGTGGTAAATATCTACACCAAGGTAGATCTATGTAATTTAACCCAAAAAACATCAAAATTTAGAGAATATTTTGATGAGAAATTGGTAGGAGATAAAAAAATCATTATAGTACTTAGAATTTTTTAGGGATGAAAGAAGATATTAGCACTACAAGATAATTTTATTAGCCATTTTTATATATTTGTGTAGTTGAATATCATTAATAAGGTAGATATTATAGGAAATAGTCAATACAATCAAAATGTTCACAAAATGGCTCATATAATATAGAACTAGCTAATATAGTTTAGTGAAGTATATGGTTGATACATTAGAGATATGATAACTAGTTACTATAGTATGTATCTAGCTAATATAATATAAATGAATTATATGGTTGATATAATGTATAGGTGTCTGATATAGTTAGGTGTTAAATGCATGATTGATAGATTAGGAAACATAAGCCATTTTTAATTCTCCTAATATTATAACTAGAGTGTAAGCTGATTTCATATTTTGTGATTGATTATTGACTAAGTATTATTGTTTAAATATTTACAGAGGTAAACAAGACTATGGAGGATAGTGAATACTAATTTATTGATTGATTTATTATCCAAGATATAATCTGAGTATCTAGCTTAGTTGATCATCATGAGATTTGGGTGAATAATGGATATGTATCATGTTCCCCTTAGTGTTAAGGTGATAGCTATTTCCTATGCCCCTAAAAAAGGATAACACATAGTTTTATATGGAAGGTTGATAGAGACACAATAAACTTATCCATCACACTATAGGATGTGCATGCTATTATATTACTATCGATAGAGGAAACACACATGATTTTTTATGAGTTAGAACCCATTTTATATCATTGGGAACTAACATGATGGGATACAAAGTCTGACTAGGACAATCAATGTAGTTTTATCATTAGCTTATTTTTGAGTACATATCAATCATTCCAAATATTTGGAATCCAATTATTAACATAAGTACAATTCCTATGTTATGTCACAAGTTAGATCATGTTGTTACTTTATAATGATATCTTTATGTCAAACTACATTAGAGTAGGGCACCATATATAGTTTGGGAGAGATCATATGGGTGCAAATACTGCATAATTTTTATTATATGCAAATTAGGGTAAATACACTATAGGGACCATTACGTTATTTTTATGATGTATAGATAATTGATTTATTATGTAATAACTAATTTCATTATTGCATTAGATACAAGACCACCTTCCTTGGGTGAGGAGATGGGCATAGGCTCATAAATTGAGGTACATCATGGAATGAAAACCTTGGATACCATGTAGAGATATTAAAAGGTGTGGACAGCATACTGAGGGACTATGGACTCATGGGATTCATGGACTTCCACATTATAGGCATAATTATAATAGATGGTGAACCACCACTCTACATGGTGGTCAAAGCCTTACTAATGTGCTTAGGTTATGGTTCATATTGGTCAACCACACCTATAAATTCCACTAGTTAACCTAACCCATTGGGTGATCTATGCCCATAATCTAAAATTATTAAGATAACAAGGTTTACCTACAAAATTTATAATTTTGAGATCCCATCATGTACTTCAAGTTGTGATTAAATGATAGTGGAAATGACTAGAAAATGGGAAGAGGGGAAGACTATGGAATATATTAATGTACCCATGATGAAGGATACCATAGTGAGACATGAAATATAGGTCACATAATGATAATAAAGTTCATCGAGGTATCGAGTCTTAGTGGTGTAATAGCAAAGGTGAGTGGGGGATTATGGTAATATACAATGAGGGACATGTTTGTCCTTGTTGGAATGGAAAATAGGGAAATTTTTTATGAGAGACACCCATGTCTACGTATAAATATGTATTAATTTTTTCTATCAATTTATTTTAATTGTCTTATATATAGGCATGATGGGGATTATTGATAAATTGCTTACAAAAATTGTTAAATGATTATAAAATCATACAATGTAATATAAGTCAAAACTTAACTTAAGAAAGGATGTATGACACATGGAAGAGATGGCTCTAAAACATAAAGATTGGAAATCAAATCTTATGCTATAGTGTAAAATGATTATAAAAATGTTCAATGTAGTATAAATAAAAACCTAACTTGAATAAGGATATGAAAAATAAGTATAAAATGATTATAAAAAACATCTAATGTAAGATATCTTATAAAAACCCAACTCAAACAAGGACATGTCACACATGGAAGGAAAAAATTAAATGAGAAAAAATGACATCAATGTTTGTGATAAAGTGTAATGTATGAAAGCATGACCATCTAGATTAATATTCATAATGAGGAATATGGAGTGATTGGAGTTTTTTAGGAAGGCCTAGTTTTATTCCCAAGGGTCTTACAATGCAACTCATAAAATAAAAATTTAAGAGGCATTATAATGCAAGCTAAGGTCAAATATGATCAAAATTTAAATAAAATTGAACATAAATAAGTGGGGTGTGATTAAATATTAGTAATATCCTTCAAAGGGATGTTGGAAATGAAATTATGGAGATATAAATAATAAAGGCACCACAGGGGTGGTGTATAAATCCTTATTATAAATAAGACACTCTAATCAAGTGGGGAAGGATAAGAATTTCACTAATAATGGAAGCATATATATCATCTTATGAAGGCTAATATTATAAAAAATAAAAGGATCCTACTTTCCCACAACATGTTGCCTATTCCTCAAGACCCATTACAAAGTTATCAATCTACTATGAGGATTAGGTACTTATGTGAGAAATTTGGTGACATCATAATTTATATATATGAGACCTCTTACCCTGAGAATATTGGCCTAATCCATCCCAATGGAATTTATCTCTATCATGAATAAAATTATTAAGTTTGAGATTTGACTAGGATAGGGAACATTCCAAATGAAATAATCACATTTTTTTGTGTGATCATAATTTTGATATTTTCTTTGGAATTTTTATTAATAGATTATGTCTTTAGAATGTTTTGTATTTTTATATTTTCAAACTACATATGGATTCATAATACCAAAAATTTGTGATAAATATGACTTGAAAAATATTTTACACGTAGTCACTATGAAGGAGATCCTAGAGACTAATATTCTTAGACACTCCCAAACTTACACTGTAGAGAATATTTTAATCTCTAAACTAACCCAAGTGTGCCTCAAGTGAAAGGAGAGGGATAGATATAGATTTTAAAAGATACATACATGCATAAAAGGTGATATAATGAATATTTTATATTATTTTACCACAAGAAGGGAGATTTTGATTTATAAGTGATGAGGGATAAAAGGTATAAAAAATTACATGATAAACAAGGGGTCTATACAAATCAATGATAGTATAAAACATCGTAAAATAGGGTGATTGTAAAATGATAGAAAATAACCATAAGGGGATAATGGATGAATAAAATCCATGGTGGGATGACTATATAAGGATACCAAATAACCACAAGGTAAACAATGGTTAAATAAGAGAGTGTGACTGTTAAAAGTTATGCTAAAAAATTAAGTTACATAGAAGTAGAGAACATGGTGTAACAAAGTAAATAGTGAGTAGCATATGTGCTAAAGACAATAATGTGAAATAAAAACATGTGATGAATGTGTAATGAATAATATGACATAATAAACTATGTGCTCACAAAAAAATGAAATATATCTATAATTTTCATCAATAACATCCATCAAATCTCACTACAACTGACATCTCATTCAACCATGGTCTCTTATATTTTTTCATATACTAGGCAAGGACTTCCTTAAAATTGAGATTAAGATATAAATTAGTTATGATAGGATGAGAAATACATATATCATCCTATTATGGATAGTATAAATTAAGAAGAGAAACTACCACTTCTAAAGGAGGAAAAAAAATCCTTCAGACAAAGAGGTGGTCTTGACCACAGGGGATGTGATAAATGTGAAATTTATTACATTAAATAATATACCCAATGAACTATCACAAATTTTAAAATAGAATCATATGATTTTAATCATGTATAAATAATAATTACTAACATATTTATTATAATTTTATAAGGGTTATTATTTTTTATTAGATTATGTAAAATAAGCTAGTTTTACAGGAATCCAACAACCACCAGTGAACCGGAGTCAAACAAATAATCCATCATGGGATATAAAAAATATAATATTTATTCATATAAACATCATAAAATATACCAATATTCCTAAAAAAAATATATAATAGAAATTAAAATATCAACTAGACAAAAGTACCAAGATTCCTTTGAGCTTGCTTTATCTTGTGGAGTGGTTCATTTCATTTCCTTGCTCTTATCCTTCAGCAATTCTTGTGTCACTTTTCCATGCATTAATTTTTTTAATATTTCCCGAGGACCCTACATGGTCTTCATCTAATTAGTCATTGGGATCCTTTTGGCTGTAGGGGTCAACTAAGTGTCTTTAGTGGCTTCCGATTCAGAAACATCATTAGTGACTATTTTATTGGGGATGCATTTATATATAATATTTATGTATAATATGATAATTTTTATATTTAAATTCATTCCATTACTTGATGTTTCTTCCCATGGATTTACCAATTTCCATTAATGTATCTTCAAAATCCCTTATTTTCATTTTGTGATCCCAATCTAGGTCATCCAAGTTATAGACAATTTTACCCTTATTCTCACCTTCCTCCTTCCATGTGATTGCTATGTTTTTGGGATTTTTTCATATATAGGTAGGGGTAGTGTCTCAAAAAAATATAATGTGGGATTTATAGGTTTATGTACTATCAGAGATAAATGGGGGTTGGGAGTAAGTAGGGGTTAGGGACCCATCATCCTTCTCTAGAAGCCCAAATTCCTCATTATATGAGTCCTACATGGGATATCACATTGGGATTTAATAAATAAGGTATTCCCATGTTACAAAAATAATAAAATTAACCCTTGGTGAATAATATCTTTGTTGTGACTTATCTGATAATCAAGGGTTGTGCTTTCTAGTGATCTAAGGAGATAGAAAGGCAAACTAATTTTATAGTTGTGGAAGTGATTTAGTAGAAAAAAATGATGAGAAAATATAAGGTTGAAATTAAATTTTAAAATTATATAATTCATTATCTAAAATCATATCTCTAACCATAATCAAGGTAAATCTTAACTTGGGAGACCCTTATTTTACATCTTAAGTATCACTTATGTGTAAAATAACTTATGCATCAACTCTAGTTTTTGTATTTTATCTTAAATGATTTCACACCTTAACAAATAATAATATTTATCTCCCCTATATGTTATTAAATCACCTCAATTTTAATTCCTTTCATCCTTATTGACCATTTTTTTAGGCTAGCACAAAGTCCTTTGAAAGCCCCCCATTATTCTTTGTAATCATTTTCATATACTCTATTAATCATCCCTTAAGTATATTCTTATAGAATTGTTTGTTCCCCTAAATTTATGCATAGGAGAGAGGTTCAATTCTTTCTTTGTGTCCACTCATTACCTCAGGAATATTTGTATTTATGTTCTAGGTCAAGTTTTCAACCTTCCACACCATGGCCTTTGGTTTTTGAAATAATCTAATATGAGAGTTATCCCAATTTTGGTGATATGGGTTTGTGTAACATAATAATTACACTAGAAGGGATTAAATATTTACACATATAGGCAAGGCTCTCCCATTTTTAATCAACTATCAAAGTTATGATGGTGAAAATTTTGATTCATTATTTTTTGTGTTTATTAAATAAGTTGGGAAAATCTTGATTCCTTCCCATACAACTAAGGAGGGGGATCTAACTCTAAGTTTGGATAAAAATTCTATGGTGGAGTTACCCTCACAAAAAAATTAGCATGATATAAATCTACCCAAATGATTCATTGATCTGCTTAGCATCATTTATGATGAGCTTAATGGTATGAGAGGGGATGGTTTTATAAGATAAAGCATTGATAATATTAAGATATTCCCACTCAATAGGTAGATTATTAATGTTGATGTGAGAGGAAAGTTGGATTCCCATAGGGTATAAATTACTTCAGCCACATGATTGGTTTGAACTCTTATGGGACCCACATAAGATGGCATAATCTATCCTTGGTGATCTCTAATAACACCCCATAGTAATTCCTAGATTACCTTTAGAAGATCCATCATAGTTGAGATTTGACCATCGATGTGGAGGATGTCATCACCTAGTGGAGTGTCTAACTTCTAAATATTTGGGGATTTCTAAGACTAGAGAAAGATTACAATTTTGAGGGATGGTAAACTTGATGGGAAAACCAAAAAACGTATCCTTTGAGGGGAAAGTATGTCAATTCTCTAAAATAGTAGAGAAAAACTTCTAGAATAATAATATGATGTCACTCCCTTTCTAGAAAAAATATAGTCATTATTTGACTTCTAAATAGCCCATGATAATTGGGGTAGGGCAAGGTGCCATAAGAAGGAAAAGGAGGGAAGGGGCTAGTGTGGATTTCATTTCTTTATTAGGTCCACAAGTGAACCAAAATAGACCTAAGAGATAATATTTTTTTGAATAAGTCCAATAATGAGGAGCTAAAGGGGATATCAAGAAAAAGGTTGTAGATCAACTCCTCAGAAGATTTATAGAGTGAACACATGATAGGAATAACCATGCCTTACTTGGAAAAAATATCAATCGTGAGAATTTTATTCTAGGATGCCAACTAGAATAATATGTTAACCTTGGGAGTGATGTTTTTAATCCATAGAGGTTCACAAAAATCCCAATCCCCTTAAAGATTTAGCTCAACCAAATAACCTAACTACACCAAGAAAGACCCACTATCTTCAATAGATCAAATGAGGAGATCATCCTTTGGGATGATAAGAATGTGAAAATGTTGAAATTTCAAATTGATTTCAAGTAGGGAAGGGAAAAAGACCTCATTATTATGTTTAAAGGATTTAGATTAAAAAAATACTTAAAAAGTTTAGGGAATCAAATATCTCTTCCAAAGTAAAACAAGTTCAAGTTTATAAAATAATTAATAATCAAAATATCAAATAGTATTATTTTAATCGCTATATGAAATAACTATCATTATATTCATTTTCTCATCAAATAGATTCTCAAATATTCTTTAATTTACTTATCAAACCATCCCAAAGTCATAAATATATATATATATATATATATATATATATATATATATATATATATATCAGAGTTTCATAATTGTATTTGGCCTTGTCTAATAGAATAAACTTATGAAAGAGGTTACCTCTGGGAGGGTCAAATACTTGGATTAATTCATATTTCCATATCTCAATGCTTTCCATTTACTTTCTCATGCATTCTTCCTTATTCCTTTGATTATTCAAAAATAAATAAGACTACTAAAGTGAAATAAAAATGTTAAGATTTAAAGAAACTAGAAAGAACGTCATTAAAATAAAATAAATAAAACTGTAGTGACACACAAAAGAATAAACTAGAATGAAATAAATAAAAAATATACAAAGAAAATAGGGCAAATAAAATAAAATTATATGAAAATGACTATTATAAAAAATAGATAAGTACATAAATAAATAGACAAAATAAAACTATTAATACTACAAAATGAAATAAAAGTAATTTTAGACTCGAGTCATGTATAATTAAGGTAATATGTTATTTGAAATGAAAAGTATTTTAGAACTAATTACATATTTATATTGAGATAAGAACACATTTTAGACACATGTGACCTAGAAATATGTCATACTATGTATGAAGTACTCATCATTTTCAGCAAAAGCATAGGTGTAATTCAAGAACATATTATTATATTATTTTGTAGCCTTCAAAGAGAGTGTTCTTGGCCATTTTTAAATAATTAGTTCATAAATAAACAATAAAACTAGAAATACCTAACTATACCAAGTTAGTAACTTCATCATCAGATAAAATGTTATTCGATCTCCTTGCAATCAATCCCCAATATCAGATATTTTAAAATAAAAGAGAATCCCAATATGAAATCTCAATTAGAACTCCTGTACTTTTATGACTTCCTAATCATTTTTTATTTGTTGGAATCTTTTAAATTCTTCAAAATGGAATAGTTACCTTTTTAATTTATAACTAACCCTTTTTTAATAAATTAACTTAAATAAGTCTAGTTATGACTTTACTTTAAGTTAAATAACTTAATAAAATTAACTTAAATAGTTATTTATGACTTTATTTAAGTTAATTAACTTTTATAATATATTTAGGCTTTAATTGTAACAAGTCACTTTATAAGTGACTTTTTAAAGACTAATTTTTTTTTAGTAAGACTAGAAATATAAATTTCTGTCATGGATGGGGGCCCACTTACTCCACTTAATGCATAGTTGGTCATTACACATTATTTTCATTTAGCTAACTAATCATAGTTTTAATTTTATTTTAAAAATGTGCATGTTTCCTCTTTAATTTTGAACATATTTAATTCTCCACTTATTGTTCAAAAAGAAAAAAACAATGTGTTCCTTTTACAGTCTTGTTTTCCATGACCAATAAATGCATTTTAAAAAAATGCTTTGAAAAAACATCACATCATCTATCCTTTCACAACACTAATAAGCAAGTGAACTCAAAATTCCAAATAATTTACAATAATCAACAATCAAAAATAAAAATTCAAAATTTAATCATAAATAATATCTAAAATTACAGTTGTTTAGAACAACAAACATTTTCCAAGTTCTAAATATCATCATGCATCATCAAAATACCAAACTATATGGCCATATCAAAAGATTAAATATTAACATTATTGAAATTCATAAATACAATGAATTGAAAAATTGAAATAAGTAATTAAACTATAGTATGAAAAAGGCTTAAAATCTATGAGAATATTTTAAATATAAATTTGAATAACAAGAAAATTTATTCCTTTCTTCTTCATCAGTTAAAACCAAATAAATCAAGGGAAAACCATTATTTATATTATATATTTTATACTCCATAAGAAATATTATCATCTACCTTTGGGTCACACCAACTGACTAACCATCAACCTCAAGTTTTATTTTCTTCTACACGTGGAACCATAGGCAAGATTGAATGGTTATTATCACATTTACATTTATTAGATGGAAAATTAGAAGGTAAAACTACATCATCACAAGATATAAGGTGAATTATTATATCATTCCCATTCCCCCCCTCTAAAATAGGTGGGACAAAACCAAATACACAAACAACCAAACACAAAGAATGAGAAAATAAAAGAAATCATATTAATCATATATTCATATCTATAATTATTTTAACTACCATCATTTTGTAGTCAGGTGCATGCCACCAATTAAGATGTTGAAATATCTAATCATTTAGATAAGCACTTCAAAACCCATTTTCTATCTTACACTAAAGATTACTATGTTATGATGTTGAATCATCCATAAAAATTAACCTTGACCACTATAGACACACTTATCTCCACATAGCCACTTTGGGTCTACTCCAATCTAACTTATTGGGGCCATCATCATGACACAAATCATAATCATGTGACCCTAAGTCCGACATGAATCACCTAATTGTCTAGGATTTTGAGATTTGGGACGCTACTACTTAGTAGTTCCTCAGGTCTTTAGAATAATGGAAGCATTGGGGTAATAGCCTCAATGGATTAATCCCTCTAGGCTTTCAAGATCTAGGATGCTTTGACCTATGTATAAGCTCCTTGGGATCTTTGAACCACTGATTCTTTAGTGAATTAGCCTCAATGGTCAATTATCTCATGGTTTTGGGCTTTGAAATGCTACCACTTATCATTTTCTCAAGGACATAGGTTTCCTGACTACTTCATGAACTACATAGACTACTATATCTATTAGCTTAGTAGGATGTTGATATGTGGACAAATCCTAGTGATCCTCTTATGTAGCATTGGTCATATAATGGATTGAGCTAACTTCACCCCTAAGTTAGTAGGATGGTGACATATTGATGGTTCTTAGTTATCTACTTGCTTAATGACTACTACACAACAAGATATGATGATGTCACTCATGGGTTAATAGGATGATGCCACATGGATGGTTCCCAATTATATGCTTACATATCATTTACCATATAATATATATTGTTGATGTCACTCCTAGGTTATTATGATGACAAAACATAGATGGATCTTGGTTATTCACTTTCCTAAAATCAACCATATAATAAAGGTTGCAACATCACTCTCAAGATAGTGGGATTATTACACATGGTTTCCTCAAACTAATTCTAAAAAGTTTCATAATCAACTAAGGGAAAATTATAAAATAACCCAAGAATTTAAATGGCTAAGGTAAAGGGCCACACAAAAATCTCATCAAAATGTCTAATACAACCATTGCACATACAAAAATACATAGATAACTCATCTAAAATCTAAGTCAAACATTGTGTAAGGTATCTTTACCAATCATCTAAGGCATGATTTGGTAAAAATTAAATCTAGAGATAATTGAGGCATAGAATAAATGCCTAAAACCACTAATTTTTTTAAATCAACTAAGTCACAACCAAATGAAAACTCGGATATGACTCCATGAATTTAGACTCAACTTAGGCAATAGAATTATTACATTAACTTTTGTCTATCACAAGGTCTAGGGAGAGTCTTCATATATGATTCATCTGAGTTAAGTCTACATCACATAGATAATAGAATTGACACTAAATCAATACTCTCATTGGTTTAGTCAATAAATAGAAACTCAAGTATGATTGTCTCTAAATAAACATTCTCTAAGATTATAAGGGTATTGCATAGATCAAGGATTTGGCTGACTTAATCAAATGATACCTATAATTTTGTGATGTCTCATAGGCCCATTCATTCCATGAAGTCTAAGATAACAATAAGAGATTTACTTAACAAGTAAAAACTCAAGATCAAAGGTTTGGTCTGTAGGACCTTATTAAATCATTCAACCTTAGCAAGGGTGACCTCAATCAAACCTAAAGGATTCATGAATTTTTATAATTATAATATTATATTAAAGATCTATTAAGTCCTTACCTTATTAATATGTTTGGTTATAGAAAGGTTTCTAATAGGAATTTTACTCAACTACTAACACTTATGAGATTCCTTTCACATGGCATAATTTAAACTAGATGGCATCCATATTTTTATTAAGTAAACAAGTTATATTATTACTCTCAATAAAAATCTCATAGTTATTTATTTGGGCCCTACTAAATAAGATAAGTCTAATATATTAAATCATATTACATAAAAATCATAAGAAAGACGTAATTCTTAATTGATAAGTTTCTCATAATAGATATAAGCAAGAGAATCAAATTATATTCAAGGAGCCATAAAGGATAAAGAATTTTATACATCTAGGATCCTTCCCAAGTTCTTATAATAAAGCATCCTTAATCAACCCCATCTCATTTTAACAAGGATATTAAATAGAACTATAATATAATTCTTTACCCACCACTAGGTCATTATAAAACTTCCATATTTCATAAAATTAATCCAAGCAAGATTGGTGATTAATAACATTAATAATACATAATATTTCATCCAATTATTTACATAACAATAGGTGCATCTCTAGTATTAATTAAATAATGGAGGACCTATCAGTATTTAATGGTGTTCTTAATATTCTCCCAAGCATTTGTTGGCCATTAGAAAGATGGCTCATTTCCCAACCTTTTGGCATCATTAAGCTACTTCTTTAAACACCCATGACCTTTAGACTTCTAAATTTGATCATGTTTATATCACTTGGTAAAGGCATGCATGGGTGTCTAATCAAGGGTAGCTTATCAAAAAGGAAATACCATGAAATACCTACAGTCCAAATTCCCACTTTTACCCAAAGAAACTCCTAGTCCTAAATACAAGATAAACAATCATTCAGATGATCAATCAAGTTAATCAAATTATTCAATAATATAATACTATAAGAAAATTTAATCTAACATAATAAGTCCCACCAAAATATTAGAGTAATAAGAGGATGCCTCACTCTATTTCTTCCTACTAATGGTCATGGGAGATTTGAATAACCTACCACCATGACCATCATAGGAGGAATTTAACTGCTACCATTGTGACATCAAAGTATGGTTAATAAAACATTCCACCATGCCTAACATAGGAAGAATTTAACATGTTACTATTAGGACATTCATCAGAAGATCAAATAACATTCCACTATGCCTAGCATAAGAGGAGTTTGATATGATACCAATGTGAATATACCTATAAAAAAACACCATCACTTAATGTCACAAATATCATATAATAATATGCACACAAGAATAGAATAACTTTATGTAAATAATGAGGAAAAACCTCTCTAAGGTCCTCAAAGGATAAGCATAACATGGCATCTAATACTCAACCATAGATAAGTTAATAAAATAAGATAAATAAACCAAGTGGTCTTATTCTCCTAAAATCAAAAAGGATTAGAGAAAATAATATAATCGTTTCATTCCAAGGAAAGCAATTGAAAACATAAGTCAATAGATAACCCACCTATCAACTCTAAGACCACCTGGATGCTATCCTCTGGATGTCTAGGCTTAACTTTCCTAACTTTCTCTTTTACTAATTATTGAGCCTTCTCTACTTTATTAACTTGTTTTATACTATTTCTTTTTTTGAAAAAAATCCTAAAATCAAGGATTTTGACTACTAAAAATAGTCATTTTGATAATCATCCAACCATAATCCACTTACCAACCCATGCTTAATTAAGGGATATTATTTCCTATCTTTTATTAAGGTGTATGATGGATATTATAGGCTTATATGGTTACATTATATAATCACTTACCCATTTCCCCACTTGATTATATTATAAGGCAAATTAATGGAAGATATATCAATAAACCACTAGACAATTTAGACATTGGTAACAAGATCAATCGATTCAAAGACAACAAGTTTCACCAACTAAACTTACATCTTAGATATCTAAAACATATGCTACATTAAGAAAGGTGATGAATGGTAACTCAAAAATTGAATACTTAACATGTGTCTAATAAGGGTTTAAGGGTAAATCTATTTTGTGATGAAACCATGCTTGGCATAGTATCTTCATTTATTCTCCTTTTTCTTATTCCTAAACACTTGATGCACACATAAAATTCTTGTAACCTAATAATGGAAGATACAAAATCTATTCAAATAAGACAATTTCAATCAATTAACCATAGCCAATCATTCATGAAATATCAACATCCACATAGATAATATCATATGATTAAATACATAAGTAGTTTTCATTTCATAATCTTACAATCAATGATTCAACATGATTTAAGTCAATATATCTCATAGACATAATTTAATGTCATAAATAGACATTGAATAAATAAATTTAAGCATCATTATTTCATATGTAAGTAATAAATTAAGATTGATAATAGGTATTTCTCATAGCTCTAAACACATGAGAAGCCTTCATAAATACTTTCGTTCCTTAGCTATATGTAACTTAACAACATAATTCAATAATTAGAACATATAAGTTGGAATTTCATAGTCATCTTTATAAAAGATAAGAACTATGAAAAATGTGACCTTACATATTGTAGATTTATTTGATAATTAAATAATATAATCTTCATTAAACTAAAGCTTTTATTATTTACACAAGAAACATTAAAACCAAATAATGTCATTATTTTTTTATTGTGACACACTAATAAAACGGCACTCATATATCTTAACTTATAAATTATAAAATATATTGAAACATTTATCATGAAAGGAAGATAATGTATTCAAACCCCATTTTACATATAAATGATTATGGTACCAAAAAACATTCATGACTATATTTTCAAAAACTTATCTTTATTATAAACTCTAGTTTATCAAAACAAAAAGTATGGAGGGAACTCAAATAATAACCAATACTCTTATCTAAAACACAAAAAAAGGATTTACACCAATAGTTTTATATTTATTTTTTTACAATGGATTAATATACAAACAATAACATAGCCTTAATAATTTATATTATGGTTGAAATTTAAGCCTTGAAACCCTTGTGATTGAAATGAAACAGATTGATCACAATAGCAAGAAATATATAGAGCCCAAAAATCATGTAAAAGAAACCATAGGGTCTTAAATAATTTTTTTTTAATTCCCTTTAAAATAAAATTTAAGATTCATATTATGAACTTAGAATTGAATTTCTCAAAATTAAATATAAAATATTCTCTTCACATTGTAAGAGAAATACAATCTTCTCTATATTTGAATTACCACATTGAAAAAATATATTGAAAGCTTTTGAAATCAAAACAAAAACTCAAAAGTAAAGAACTATCTTTTGATAAACCTATTACTTATTTTCTTAGCATGAAACTTAGTCCTTTGAGAAAATATTGAGTTTGAATTAAAAATCAAATACTAAATATATGTTTGGAACAAAAACATTTATCCATTCATGTAATTCAATACCATAATTATCTCTTCCACCAATGTATATTTTCACTCATTTATTATCAAAAACATAAGAAAAACTTCTCATACCATAGGACATAAATAATACACAGCTAAAATAATCCTAAACATGGTGTCAAATCCCAGAGCTTTACAATACTCATGGACTAAAAATAACAAAGCTTCACTACACAAAAGTTTTCATAATATTGCAAATTGAAAATGATATATGTAATTAAAACCATACCAAGTGATAACATAATAACCAAATCACATTAAATAAACTATAAGGTTCTTATACAGAGGTTTCACCTCATTGAATATAATCATGTTCATTTTTTTCTTCGTAAATTATGGTAAGCACCAAAATTTTAATTTCGTATTCAAAATTTCTATTTTATAAGTATAAATAAGTCTAGCATATTTATTTATCACATCCACAATTACCTACTTTATAGAATTAAACCACTGAAATCATGTTTACCAACTTCACAATATAACATTAATTTGTATTTTACAACATGTCACATGTTTGTCCCAACTCTAACTTAGTAACATGACCATATAAAAAAACCTTAAAACCATCAGCACTTACCAATGTTATCATGGCTTGTTCAAATATAATTTAGACATTTTTAACTCATTCATAATGGTATTAAGGTGACATAAAATAATGTTATATTATTGAGAGACAAAGCCACTTTAAAAATAAAATATTTCACCAAGAATTATAGGTATGATATTTTAAAAGTTTTCATGACTTAATCTTACTAGATAATATCATAAACAAAAGACACACCATAGTATAATAAAATGGGAATGCATAAATCACAAAAAATGTTATCATTAAATTCATCAAGGTGAAGCTTCATATTAACTACTACTTTAATTTTATATGCAAACCAAATTATTAGAATTTTTAGAGATTATTTTTTAATACAAATATTGGTGTATCACATTTCAATATATCCTCACAAAATTTACAATCGCTAGTACCATCATTTAGAAGTTCCAAAAAAATATGAGAGTGATGTTAAGTTTTTTTTATCCACAATTTTATGTTATGATAGTGTTAAATAAATCAAAATGGTTTTTCATAATTTACGTTTTACTTTGAATGTGAAATGATACTAAGTGAGACTATAGTTTCTATACTTTACATTTTCATAACATCACATGATTTTATAATTAAAAGCTTATGTTGTTGTATAAATTATTTATTATATTATAAATTTATCTAATTTTCTAGTCAACAAGTAATCAAGAGCATCAAATGACAACAAACATATAGAAAATCAAATTGGCCCTTACCACATACATATCATCTTAAGTGTAAGGTACAATAGTGTGATAAGACAAAATTTGTCAAAAATTAAAATATTTTGATAGGGGGTACTATTTTTTTTATAACATTGGCAACCTTATTGTCTACTTTTAGATATAAGGCTAGGTTGCAACAAATAAATTTATGAAAATTTGACATAGGTGTCAAATCTAGGTCAAATTTTTCCAATGTTTCCAAGGACAAACTCCTTAAATATTTTCACAAGTATATATTTAATTTTTTGCTAGCATGGTATAAAGAATGAAAAATAAATAGCATGGGAGTTTGAGCTAGATGTGAAATATTACAGTAGCCTATAACACAAAATTTGAAATTAGAGTGATGCATTCAATATATAAAAACTACTTATTTACTATTTATCAATGTATTTATTTAAATAATTCTAAGAATTAAAATTATTGATTATATGAAAAATACTTATTGTTGTATGCATTGTATATTTCCAAATTTTATTATATAAATAATATTTATGAAACTATTCATGAAAATTACCTAATAAAAATAGTGGGATAATAAAAAAATAACACTGAAAGAAAACAAAATATAAAAAATATATAAAGGAGACCAAAAACAATAGATAGACACATGTAAAATAGAGAAAACTTTAAAAACTATCCACTTTATAAAAAAACTAGTGTGAAACAAAACGCAATGACAAATAATAGATAAGAAACATGCACCATGATTGATAATTCAACATACATTATAGTTAGGTATGTGTAAAGTACTACATCATTTTTATTATGATTATCTTTCATTAAAAATGACATGAAGGATCTAAAATAACAAAACACTAGATGAAAACATGATAAAACCTTATTAAAGCAAGTTAAATCTAATTAAAAGTACATTTGATTTTCATATGTTCACTTTTTATACTTTCATTTATTTCCATTCCCTGAGAGAGATAAGAGATATTATTGAAAATATGATTTTGAAGAACAATATTTTGTGAGATTTATTTATTAATGATATGTGAATGATCAAGAGAAAATTATGGATTTGGATTCTATGTAGGAATATTTTTATCACTATTATGTTAGAATATATTGCTTGACTCTAGAAGCTTAGATTTTTTGATATTTTCATTCCAAATTTAAAATAGACCATTGCTTCAATATAGACCATGGATAAACACATCAATAATTGGGTCCAAATCAGTTTAAATTTATTTTAATAAAAAAAATTCTATGTTTAGTTTAAGATATTCATTGGATATTTCTATTTCTTATTACATTTGATTAATAATCATACTTGAAAAGGAACATAATTATAAAAAATAGGGTCACATTAAACTCAGTCACTAAGAGGGTTTTCATGTTCAAATGATTCTTCAAATTTTATGGATAAGATACTTTGTATATTTTTAGACTTAACATTTTGTTTGGAACATGATATTTTAGATTTTGGTACACCACTATTAAACTTGTATGTTTAATTTCCATTACTACATTTTATAGTTCAAATTTGTACATATTAAAAACTTGAATTCATGAAATTTGAATTTTATCATATTATGACATGTTATAGTATTTTGAATAGCTAAAAAACTAGAAATTTAATACTTAATTTTTGGTTTCGTATCATTTATTCTAGACTTAAAAAAATCTAGAAACTCAAAATTCTATTATCAATTCTTTGCATTTATCTATTTAATTTAAATTCATAAATACATAATCTATTAATATTAAAATCATTATTAAAATTTGATATCCCTATAGAAGCTTCATAATTTTCTAGTTGAGGCTCAAAAAAATTCCATATAAAATGAAAACCATCATTCAAAGAGACAAAAAATTTGATCAAAGAGAATTTTTAATAAACAAATCGAATTTAATATGATTAGTTATTTTTTAAAATTATTTATTTCATTCTATATTATTATATTGAATAAAAATTTGCATTAGATTTAACTAAGGAGAAACTATTACTGATAGATGAACTAGAATCAAGGGTAATGATTTCCCTAGGCAATTGGTTGAGCAAATCTGATGTATTCTTTTCCATTACATAATTAAGATGAAAAAAATGAGATTGAACTAACTCTTGATATAATAAATAATCTGAATTCTAACCCAAATGTAAATGAATAACCTTATCAATATAAGACTTCATGATTAAAAAAACACATAGACTATATATATATATATATATCAAATTTAGTGGGAAATCTATTTATAAGTTCTACCATTAAATCATAAAATTGATTGCATTTGAACATGTCATGATTAAGAAATAATATTTGAAAAAGCTTTTGGTTTTGAATTCATTTGTGATAAAATCATACAACATTTTTAAAATAGATAATCATATATTTTTGATAAATATTATTCTAATCATCAGGTAGATGACTTCTCCAACAACTATATAAAAGTTCACCACTTGGTCTAAGAGAAATAAAAGCTTCATGATATTTTGAAAATGAGCATACTAAATATTCCATTATATAGTCATGTTCATGACAAAGGAGTTTAAATCACGTTACACAACTTGTGTCTACTTGGTTCTCATCTAAATGATTGACATAAACCCATCTTAGGTAAGATCATTCATTTTAGTCAAAAATGAATTATTACTATTACATGGGACAAAATTTGGGTCTAGTTTATGATTTTATAAAAAATGCATCATGGCTATTTTCTACCTCAAGGAATATAGTGTGTAATATTGAGGTAATAAATTTATCCATGAAATCAAGGTGATGTATTTTTTGTGTCTAGATGAAAGAGGAATTACAAAGTAATCCATGAAATGATGTTGCAAAATTCTTTCTAAATACTCTCCTTCTTTCCAAGTTAAATTAAGTAAGGCTTATAAATTTAGGTGATTTTTTTTAGATGATATGGGTCATAAACTTTTACTCTAACATAATATCATATGAGTTATATTAAATAAATGGTGTTGCATATAACAAACCATTTAACAAAGAGTCAAAATCTAGGTAACTAATGAATACTGAGGTAACCAAGAGTGTGAAAACTAGCGTCTAGTTATGGTTTTTAGTTAGAATTTAAAATATTTTAAAAAAAGAATGCATAGTAATAAAAAAGGATAAAAATTTGAATTAAATGAATTCCTAGTGGAGTTTCCAAATTTGTTGATCATAAAATTTGTTATGTCAACTAAGCTACATATTCACCTATTGTGAAAGCTAGAATGGAATCATATGAATAAAATTATATGGACCTATTTATTAATAGCTTATAAATTAAGTGTGTAGGAGAGGTATTTCAATATTTAGGAGATAATTATATAATAATAATCAAAGACTTAACTAAAATTAGGGAATCAAGTATTTATTCCAAAGTGAAATAAGATCATATTAAAATAATAATTAATAATCAGATCTCAAATAGTATTATTTCAATGACAATATGAAATAATTATTAATATATTCATTTCTAAACCAAAAAATCTGCAAAAATATTCAATTTACTTATTAAACCATCATGAAATAATAAATGTATATCAGAGTTTCATAACTATAATTATCCTTATCCAAAAAAATAAAGCTATGGAAGAGGTTACCTCTTAGAGGTCAAATACTTTGATTAATTCTTATTTCAATATATCAAAACTTTTCATTCGCTTTATCATGAATTTATCCATTATTTATTTTATTATTCAAAATAAATAACACTACTAAATTAAAATAAATAGGTTAAGAAAGAAAGGAATTTGAAATAACATCAATAAAGGAAACTAACTAAAACTATAGTAATGCACAAAATAAGAACCTAGAACAACATAAATCAAAAATATGCTAAGAACATAGGGTAAATAAAATAAAATGATAGGAAAATAACAATTATTAAAAATAGATAAGTACATAAAGAAATAAACAAAATAAAATTAAGCCTAAAAACATAAAATAAAGGAATTTTAGACTCAAGACATGTATGATTAAATAAATATTTTTTTGGTAATCAAAATAATTTTATAACTAATTACATATTTTTATTATGATGATAACATATTGTAGACCCATGTGACCCAATAATCTATCATACAATGTATGAAGTAGTCATCATTTTCATATAAAGTACAGATGTGATTCAAGCATATATGACTGTATTATTCTATAGCCATCAAAGAGTAAGGTCTTGGCCATCTTCATATAATCAGTTCATAAATCAATAATAAATATAGATATATCTAACTATGTCAATCAAAGAACTTCACCATCAGATAAAATATTATTAAGTATCCCACAATCAATACTTGATATCAACAACTTGAAAATAGTAAGAAATCTCAATTATAGTTCTGGTACCTATATGACTTTCTTGCTTATTTATTCTACCTCTAAGTCTTTTAAATCCTTAAAAATAGATTAAGTACCTTTTTAATTTTTAACTATTCTTTTTAATAAATTATCTAAAATAAATTCATTTATGACTTTTTTAAAGTTAGATAACTTAGTAAATTTAACTCAAATATTAGTTATGAATTTTAATTAATTATTTTTTTAATATTTAAGATTTAATAGTAATAATCCATTTTATTGGTGAATTTTAAAATACTTTAGTATAAATTTTAATAAGACCAAAAACACAAATTCCTCTCCTGGGTGGAAGCCCACTTATTCCACTTAATGCTTAGTTGGTCACTAGACACTATTTTCATGCATCCAACTAATCACAAACTAGTTTAAAAAAACCTATAATGTGCATGTTTCCTCTTTAATTTAAAAAAAATTAATTCTCCACAATTGGGAAAAGGAAAAAAATCAATGTGTTACTTTTGCAATCTTATTTTCCATGAGCAATCAATGCATTTTTCAAAAATTTACTTTTTTGAAGCATCATATCATCTATATTTTCACAACACTAATAAAGTCAACATAGAATGCCAAATAATTTATAGTAATCAGTAGTCAAACATAAAAATTCAAATTTTGGTAATAAATAATATCTAAAACTGCAACTATTTAGAATATAAAACATATTCTAAGTTCCAAATAACATCATGCATTATAAAAATACCAAACAATATGGCAATATCAAAATAAACACTATTACCATCATCAAATTTCATCAATACCAATAATCTAAAAATTAAAATAACTAAGCTAAACTATAGTCTAAAAAACAAATAAAATATATGAGTATGTTTCAAACATAAATTTGAAGGATAAACAAATTACTTCCTCTCTTTTTAGTCATACAAAACCAAATCAGTCAAAAGAAAACCCTTATCGATGTTATATATTATATACTTCATAATAAATATTGGCATCTTCAGTTAGGTCACAAAACTTGACTAATAATCCATCTCATGTTTTATTTACTTAAACACATATGTAACCAGAGGTGGCATTGAAAGGCCACTAGCATTTTTATGACTAGTGGATGGAAAATCATAAGATACAATTACACCATTATGGGATATGAGGTGAAGTATTTAAATACTTTTTGATAAGTAAATCATATAATCTTCATTAACATAAGGTTTTATATATATTTGCAAGAAACATTACAACCAAACAATGCCATCATTTTCTAACTATAGCACACTAATAGAACTACACTTGGATATTTTACCATATGTATATATTTGAAAGAAACATTACAACCAAACAATTCCATCATTTTCTGACTATAACACACCAATAGAAATACACTCAAATATTTTACCATATAAACTATCAAAAATATTAAACATTTATCATGCAAGGATGATAATTAATTCAAAACCCATTTTATATCTAAATGATTCTGGGACAAAAGGGAACTCATGACTATATAATTAGAAACCCCTATTTCATATAAACCTTTATTTGTCAAAACCAAAAATACAAAGGGAACTCGAAGAATTACCAATACTCTTATTCAAAACATAAAACTAGGACTAGAAACTATAATTTCATCTTGATTATATTAAAATTGGTTACTCTAAATCATAGATCCTTAATATTTAATATTATGGTTTAAATTTAACATTAAAAAACCTTGTATTTTAAATGAAACAAAATGATCCCAATATAAAGAACTATAAATGGCTTGAAAATCATGTACAAAACATCCTAGGGTCTCAAATACATATCACAAATACCCTTTCAATTAAAACTTGAGCTTTATATTATGATGTTAAGGTATCGAATGTCTTAAAGTCCAAGGCCTATGCTTATTAACATAAAAATAATCCACTTCACATGGTAAGATAAATATAATACCATTAGTATTTCATTTATCATCTTGAAAAAATGTATTGAAATCTTATGCAATAAAACCAAAATCACAAGGACAATTTTTTTTATAGAAACTAATAATTTAGTTACTTAACATGTAACTCATCCCTTTGATAAAATGATGAGTTCAAATTGAAAATCAATTCGAACAAAAACATTTATGTATTCATGCAATGTAATACCATAACTATCTCTTCCACCATTAAATCTTTTCATTCCTTATTTATTGACAAATAAATAAAAACTTATCATCCATGCGACTTTAAATGGTATACACTTTAAATAATGCTAGACCTGGTGTTAAATCCATAGCTTACAATAATATTGGATTGAAAATATAAAAAAACTTCATTATGCATAAGCTTTCACAATAATTCAAAAATAAAATTATCTATGGATTAAAACCCAAACTAAGTAATAATGTAGACACTATTTCTAAAATATATATTACTCAATATTTTATACTTGGTAAATACATATCATGGATGTACCTTCAACTTCTAGACCTTCCCACTACTAAAAGGCTCACATACACTATCTTTTTGTGCTTATTATTTATCTCTTAGTTTGACAAATTTTGTTTTGATGGCTCATATATTATATCATACTCATAATGATATAAACGTACTTATCTTCTATCTTTACAAGTTTTGGACCTATATTTGTTTTCAACCTTCTTCAACACTTACATCTTACTTAGATGTGTACATCGACATATGTGTCATACTCCAATACAAGTGTTGAATTCCATAAAATCATCAAATATAAAAATGAAACATATACCTATAGTCAGTCTAAGTGATTTAATGTGATATATTTATAATATAAATTTATACATATATACATATAATAACAACCCTCATTCATTTTTCACCTAGCACAGACCTAACAAATCATAAGGTAGCTTAACAAAAGCATTAAATCAAGAATTAAAGTGAGAAAATCTACCCTATTTTATATTATTTCCATATAAATCATAGGGACATAACATCTATAGGTCTAAATTACTAAAGGAACACTCCATGATTCTTATTTTCCAATTTATAAGCTAGGTCACTGTTATACTTACTTTCCACATATTGCATCCTTATGTGCACACAAGCCAACATGTAGGGGATAATTAAATTAGTATGAGGCCCTATTAAAATTAGTGGATATGTGGGCTTCACCCAATAATATAGTGTTTTTTCAGCTAGCTCAATAATGTGAGTTGACTCATCCATTTTTCTCATAGTAATTATAAAGGTGAAGATCTAGAGTTTTGTTATTTGACAAGGAGTGATAACCCATGATATAAGTATGAGAAAACTAGAGTGAAGGTGACAAAAATCCTAGAATATCCCAAGAGGTTTCATCTATATCCATTAGGTATTATGTATAGGGCACCTACATCTAGGTTAGACAAAAGAATCAATGCAATCATCTTAGGTTGAAGTACATATTTGAAGTCATAGAGGTCTAACTTATAGAATATAACAACTAATATAAAATAAAAATCCATTATATTTACATCTTATTCCACATTAGATACACATATGCATATAAAAAGAGATAAGTAATCTTTTTTTCATTTTATTTTTATATCAGTCACTAGTTGTATTTACTATTTTTAGCATGTCTTAGTATATAAATTCAACATATTGTTTATCCTAGTTTGTAAATTAATTGGCCTGCTATAGAGATAGTTTATCACCCTTGTGTTCTAGGATATCTCTATCCATTTAAAACTATATCCCTCAATATATATTTTAGGTTTAAACATTTGGTGAACACAACCTATGCAAATACAAAATCTTTTAGGGTATTATTTCCTAGGGTTTCCTATTTTATGCCTAATTTATCTTTTTCCTTATTTTATAAAAAAATAAAATAAATAATTCCTCCATGGAAAAATATACTCAACCAAGAGATGAATTTTAAATATAATAAATATTTATTTTTCAATCTATATCCCTTGACAACCAAAGATATCAAACAATACAATAGGAATACAAGTGGGATTATGTGATGCTTAAACTTATAAAATGTATCCAAGGTGATCCTATCTACCATTTTAAACTAATTATTCACCCATGGTTTATATGGGAGTATTTGATCCTTGTTATTAGTCACTAGAAAGGCAAGTCCTCTAGTCGATCTCTTTGTGCACCTTCTACCACAAAAGTGGATACATATGAGCAAGATGTTCCATATGATTGTCAAATTTTTTGACAAGTACATAAATAAATTATAGTTAATTTAAAAATTACTCATAATTGGGGCATTCCTTCGAATAAGTTGATTCAAAACCTTGTAACTCCAACATTCATAAACAATATCCCCATTATCAAGGGTGATGATTCTATTTTCCTTTGATTTTTCATTTAAATTTTTTGAAAGGTTAATCAAAACATCATGACATCATTACCAAGTAACATTAAGGCACCAATAAGAATGAATCATTAAAAACCTTAGGTGATAAAGGATCCTCATGTCCCAAATAATGCACTATTACCAATATAAACCAAGCTATCTCAAATAAGGAATATTTATCTTTTAATATATTCATTTATACCAAAATATGTGCCTTTACCAAAACTTCCTCAAGTTCTAACTACTATATACTTATCAATGGTGGATGAATCTAGTTATTAAAATACTTTAGGTGCTTTAAATGATATACCAAGGGTACCATCATTCATATATCCAATATCATTACCAATGTATCCTAAATTAAGTGATTTATAACTTGAACTTGTTTTTAATGAGGATGATGATACTCATATGCCTATATTAAAGAGATGTGATGGATTATAATCAAAGATAAAACGTATGTCAAACACCACTATTCCCATAGAGCATCTTGTTAGTGTAGTGCTTTTTCCCATTGGGTTTTGCCTACATGGCCTTATGACCATTCTTTATTAATTAAGATTCCTTAGGTTAGTTATAAAAGGGTCACATATGCTAATTATATTTTAATTTAATTATCTAATTAAAAAAATTAGAGGTTTCCTCATGTTTCCCTAATTTTCTCTATATGTACCCCACTTTTCCGTTTTTGAAGTAATGAAGATAGGTTAATGTGATTATATGTAAGTAGCCTTATTTTTCAATATTGTCATGTGAAGATAAGTTTCTTCCTCCTTTGCAATTTATCTATGGTTTCATTGCCTTATACATATACTTTCTCAATCTTCAATGTAAGAATCCAAGATCATGGCAATTTGACATGGTATCAGAGCCATTTTCATCAGTATTGTAACAATATTTGTGGTGAAATATTGCTATATTTTCTATTCTATAAAAAAATAAGGGTTTAGTGGTATTCCTTGGAGAATTCATGCAAATATTTCTAAAAAGCTTTTGATCTCAAAACTGACTACATCATTGGTTTTAGAAGGTGAAAAAACCTTAAGATTAACTGTAAACTTGACCTAGTTTTGTAATAGTCAAAATTTATTCCATTTTTAACATTAAAAGGCTCCTTTTTTCAACAAAAATCTATACTTCCTATGTTTATTTACAAAAATGCCTTTTACGTTTTCTTCCTTGGGTTAAAATCTCAAATGGGTCTCTTTCAGATTTTTTATAGAAAAAGTATATTAGATGTTTTTGGCTTGACTCAGTTTGCTTGTCATCAAACCTCTATGCTACTCAGATCTATAGGTGGTCATTACTTCAGCTCAATAGTTGATCAACTTCAAGTTACATGCTTTGAAGAGTCAGCTAACTAATATAGAAGGGCTATTACTTAACCAACATACCAACTCTAACTTCCAATGGTGAGTAACTTCACTTTTTTTAAGTTAAGTTATTTGATAAGTTTGATTACTTATGTATAGACCAAATCAAGTTTTTGAAGTTGCTTTACTTGTAATCTTATAAATTAAGTAATCAAGGTTCATAAAGCTAGATTACTTGCCCGTATACCAACTTAGGTTTGTGAAGGGAAATTACTTGTCGATTAAATCAATCCATGAAACCTAAATTACTCTTCATTAACCAATCCAAGGTTCTAGAACAACTCTACTCAGGTTCTCTAAGGCTAACTAATTTTAGAGTAAAGTAGTCCAACAAACCTAGATTACTCTTCATAGACAAATTTGAGGTTATGAAACAACACTACTTGGGTTTTTGAAGGTTGATTACTTCTTAAGTAAAGTAGTTTGGAAAACGCAAATTACATTGGGAAGATCAAATCAAGTTTTTGAAGGGTCATTACTTTAAAGGGTGATTACTTTTCAAGTAAATTAGTTTAATAAACTTGAATTACTCTTCATAGACTGACTAAACTTTTAGAGGGCTTTTAGTGTTTGGGTTTATGGGGTAGCATTATTTGAGTTTTTTGCCATTTCTACCTTTTTCAAGGAAAAATCATAGTCTAGAAAAAACCTTTCCTTTTTTGAAAAGGGTCTAGGAATTTGTGAAGTAAGAACTTATAAGTGCCATAACTTTTGATCCATATCTATTTTTTCTTTTTTTTTTCTTTAAGTGCATATTTTTTCAACATCTATGCATTGGTGATATTTTTAGACCTTTTGTAAAATCCATTTTCTTCATGGTGTAATGCCTTAAATCTCACTTCAAACTTCAAACTTTTTATACTTTTCTTCTTGGATGCACTATTAGTTATGCCTGATGTCTCTCTCATACTCTCTCACACTAATTGTTCATAAACACATTCTCGATGGTGCACAATGTCTAATATTGAGTGTGTGTTACATTGTAACTTAAGAGGGGGGTCTTATTAATAGTTCAAGGGGTACTTCTATTATGTATAATCTATTCTTTGATTTCATTTCAACTTTATAAATTATCTCAATCTAATCTGCACTAATGGATCTAAACATTGAACCACTCACACCATTTAACTATCTCAAATGGAAGTCTAAAATTTATCTCACCTTGAGAGGTAAAGGACTCTATCACATCATTATGGGTGAGAAAACTGAGCCATCTACAAATATATATAAGGTTACGTGGTAAAAAAGATGTGACATGGCATATGGGATCTTATTCCTATCAATGTCTCCCAACCTCCTATTTCATGTTGAATTTGCAAAACCACCCAACAAAGTCTGGATCATTCTAGACAAGATTTTTGTAGTGCAAGACATCATGAGGAGTCAAGATCTAGAGAATGAGCTCATCACATTGAATTGAGGTGATTATGACATTGTACAAGACTTCTTTACAAAGTTTAAATTATTGAGACTATAGTTAAAGCAATGTAGCATTGATAAAATAGATGACCAGTTGATTGTATCCATGCTTACAAAATTGGGTCAAAACTATTCAATTTTCATCTCTACATTTCATGCTACCAAATCTGTAGTTAGATCCACTTATAAAATGCCATCATTTGATGATTTTTTATCGATCTAACTTAGGAGTAAAAATAAGGTGGTTTAAATGAGTGCACTAAATTATTTAAAATCACATGCCTTTATTGTCAATCATGACAAGAATAAGCCTTCTAATAGGGGGACTAGGATAAGAAATAGTCTAAACTAGATCATGAACATAAGAAGAATAAAAAATTATATGCCAAGCCTAAGGCATCATCAAATGATTCCTCCTCAAGTGGGATACATAAGAAGGATAAAATCTAAATGCAACTTTTGTAATAAACTTGGGCATGATGAATCTTAGTGCATGAAAAAGAAGATTGACACCTTGACTAAGATGCTTGAGAATAATAACATCAATGTTCTTGAGTCTTCAACTCAAAACATGTACACACAAGATTATGCATAGGCTAAAGATAGAAAAAAGGGTAAAAATAAGGGAAAGGCTTTTGTTGTAGTAGCTTCTTAGCCTTCAACTTGGGTTATTGACTCGGGTGCTTCCTATCACATGGCCTCCTCAGAAGATTTGTTTTCAAAAATAGAGCCATATTTTGTGCCTTCAATTCTCATGGATGATGAAACTTTGGTAGAATTTCATGTTAAAGGATCATTTAAATTAAATTATGGGACCTTGAATGATGTTTTGTATGTTCCTTCACTATCCACCAATCCTTTGTTAGTGTACCAAATCACTCACGTAAGTGCAAGGAAGCGAGTTGAGTTCACACCTAATTTAGTGGTTATCAAGGAGCTGCATAGTGACATTGTAGTGGCTTATGGGAAGGCCAATAATTTATTTAGGATATATAACGTATCACAATTTTCCCCAAATTAGCCCTCGACTACACTACTTACTCATGTAAATAGAGTGATCAAACTATGGCATGAACGGTTTGGCCATGTAAACTACCATTACCTAGAGCAACATAGTCATCAGGACATGGTTTCAAGGTTTTATAAAGTCAAATTCTTGGATGGCCTATGAAATGGTTGCATTCTTGGAAAGCATCTAAAAGATAAATATGACAAGGGAAAATAAAGGAGAGCTAAATAGAATCTGGAATTTGTCCATAGTAACATAGTAGGTGCATTTTCAAAACCTTTATTCAATAGAACTAGATACATGCTCACATTCATTGATGACTTTTCAAGGTACACCTGGGTGTTTTTTTTATCAAAAATAAGATTGAACTCTTTGATCACTTTAGGGATCTCAAGGCACTTATGGAGAAGTAGTCAGACTATTTCATTAAAATATTAAGGACTAATAATGGTGGGGAGTATGTCAATAATAGGTTTGAAGTTTTGTACATCAGAGGGGATTCATATGCAACACATAGTTCCATTAATTTCTTAGTTGAATGGTGTGGCCAAACGTAAGAACCATACCTTGAAGGAAATGGCCAACTACATGCTTTAATAAAAGTCTCTTGCTCCTCAATTTTAGGTTGAAGTAATCAGTTATGTATGCTATAATCAAAACTATGTTCCACATAAATCCTTGAAATGAATCACTCCTTTTGATGCTTGTGATGGTCATGAACCCATAATAGATCACTTTTGAGTGTTTGGATCACTAGTAATGGTCCATATTATGAAGAAAAGATTCAAGGTAATGGACCCTTAGAGTTAGACTTATACCTTTATGGGGTATATAGAGGGTACTAATAGATATAAACTTCTCCATCCTAAAACTCATGAGTTTTTCATTGAAAGGAGTGTCAATTTTCGTGAGTGCCCACTTAAACTCTCTACTGGCACTCTAGACTCTTCAAAAGTATCATTGGACATTGATTCCACTTTACATAGTGACTTGGATCCACCTCAAAATCCTCTTGATGATTAGGATGACTCATCTTCTTCAAGTTCAAGTGATGAGAGCAATGATGAGGATTATCCTCCATCTCACACTAACACTTAAAATGATGATGACTCGCCTCTTTATTCTCTAATATCATACAATTTTGATCCCATTTAGGTGAGACAAACACTTCAAAGTGCTAAGAAATGGGTTAGAAATCCATCAGATACAAGGTAGACATCCTCATAGTTTTAAGGGAACTTCATATGCCTGCTTGGCCATTAACTCAAATCCATAAACCTTTCATGAGACCTATATCATTCTATAATGGAATTTTATTATGGAGGAGGAGTATAGTTCCCTAATCAAGAATAAAGCATGGGACTTGGTCCCTCTTTTTAAAGAAATAAAATTGGTATGTTACAAATGGGTTTATCAAACTAAGTATGGTGTATATGGGTATATTGATAAGTAAAAATCTCATCTAGTTACAAAGGGAATTTATCATGTGCCTAACATAGACTACACTGAGACATTTGTGCTTATAACTAAAATGACATCTATCATACTCACTCTAGCCATCATAGTTGCACATCAGTGGGATGTTCACCAAATGGATGCCAAGGTTCTTTTCTACATGGTGACGTCAAAGAAGATATCTACATGGAAAAAACACAAGGCTTTGTAGAAGATTCCTCCTTAGTCTACAGACTCAATAAATATATCTACAAACTCAAATAGGCTCCTTAGGAATGGCATGCAAAGATGTACTCCTTTCTCCTTGCAGTCAGGTTCACCAGATGTCATTCAGATCCAAATGTCTACATCTTATGATAAGATGATTATCTATTGATCCTAGTTCTCTATGCGGATGACTTAATGATTACAAGGAGCTCATGATCATCCATCTCAATAGTGAAAACTACACTTTCAAACATATTTTTAATAATAGACACGGGATTGTTTTATTAATTTCTCATGATTAAAACCATTCAGTTAGACTCTAGGATAACTTTATCATAATCCAAGTACTTTCTTGATTTTATCATGAGGTTTAACATGGTTGATTGTAAGTGAGCTCTTACTCCCTTCTTATCTGGTCTGAAGCTTAAGGATGATTGTCCTACCCCATTGGTTAATGCAACTCAATATTGGAAATTTATTGGAAATCTTATCTATCACACACACACTAGATCTAACATATCTTATGAAGTTGGCATGGTCTCCTAATTTATGTAAGATCCACATGAATTCCATTGGAAAACATCTAAGCAGATTCTACACTATATTCAAGATTCACACAACTATGGGATATAATATGAAGTAGGAGCAAAGATTGATTTGATCAAATACACAAATTTAGATTGGGTTGGAGATATTTAGAGTTGAAAGTCCACTTTATTCTATTGTTTCTCATTTATTTTGGATCCAATAAGTTGGTCAAGCAAGAAGAACCATACAATTAATTTATCATCTATAAAGGTAGAATATAGAGGGGTTATCAATGCCACTACTAAGGCACTCTAGCTTTAAAGGATTCTCACTGAGTTTGGTATCTAGTTTTATAATCCAACAATTATCTATTGTGACAACCAAAACACTATCCAAATTTGTAGGAATCTAGTTTTCCATCAAAGAACAAAGCACATAGAGATTCACATGCACTTCATCAAGGAGCTTATCAATGAGAAAGTCATTGATCTTCAATAGTATACAACATCATATTAGATTGCAACTATTCTAACTAAGCCCTTCACATAGAGTAAATTTGTTCATCTATGAGCTCTCATTGGGGTTAGGGCTGATCCACCTTCTTCTTCTTCCTATGGAGATTCTTCATTATTTACTTAGGTACCTCATCATACTTTTAATGTTGGGACCCAATTCTCATCTCACCTAAGCTACTCTTAATGGGGGTGTTCGTGTAGTGATTTTTCCCATTAGGTTTTGCCTACATGACTTTATGTCCATTATTTATAAATTAAGCTTCCTTAGGTTATTTATAAAAGGGTCACATAGGCTAATTATATTTTAATGTAATTATCTAATTAATAAAATTAGAGGCTTCCTCATGTTTCTCTAATTTTCTCTATATGTACCAAAATTTTTCTTTTTGGAAGTAATGAAGATAGGTTAATGTGATTATATGCAAGTAGCCATATTTTGAAATATTTACATGTGAAGAGAAGCTTATTCCTCCTTTGCAATTTATCTATGATTTCATCATTTTATACATAGATTTGCTCAATATTTTGTGCAAGGATATAAGATTGTGACCAATTTAACATATCTTATTTCTATGATGAACACTATCGAGGATTCTCAAAAGTAGGTTTCTATAATTAAAATTAAAATGTCTTTCCACAATACTAATGTAAATGTTACCTCATTGAAAAATCAGCCTCTTTCATAATTTATACTTGAATTTCCTTATCCTCATGGTTTTGAATTACCAAATTTACCTATTTTTTGGTGTCATAAAGATCCATTTGAGAAAATTATATATTATATACATTCTTTTGGTCAATGGGAGAAAGATGAAAATTTATTACTAAAGGTATTACATATGATCATTTCTAATGAATCTCTTAATTAGTTATATATCCTAGCAAAGGGTTACTTAACCACTCTTTCTCTATTGGAAGATGCATTATTCATGGATTTAAATATACATAATGTGCCAAAAATTATATTAGAACATTTTCATAATTTTTAACAATGTGATGATGAATCCTTTCAATATTATATCATTTGATTCAAAAATACATCATATGATCTAGCATTTAGACCTTCATATTTGGAGTTGCAATTCATTTTTAGTAGAGGACTTCATTCTCAGTTAAAACAAAGAGAATTGCATAAATAATATGAGTCATTTACAAATTTATATATGTATGTGCATAGATATGCTTGATTCATACTTACTCATCCAAAGAATCTTAACATACCCCATTATAAACACCAAAGGTTTATCCCTCACACCAAGGAGGGAGATAAATTTTCAAATGAACATTATGAAGAAAAATGTAGTCCTCTTAAATTTTATATGGGATATTTAAAAAATTTACTTAATATGGGACCAATCCAAGACCCAAATCTTATTTTAGGTCCTCAACTTAAACAAACCAAAAACCATCATTGCCAACAATATTTAACAATCACATTATTCATGGGTGGTGATTATTTTTGGCATAACCATATTGAACCTACACAAATAAAAACTAATTATAATGTAATATTTTTAATAGGTTGGATTTGATATAAAATACTTACAAAGCAAATGAGTTTGGAAACACTCCTTTGGAAACATCACAATACCAATTATTTTTTGGTCCTAAATTTATTCAAACAAGGGTTGGGGTTATGCCACAAAAATATCCATATGTATTTACATTGGGAATTCTTTAGATATATTAAATTCAAGAAATAATTGACCAAAATCATCAAGGTATATCCTTTTCTCATGAATATAAATCAATCCATATTCTAAATGATATAATTAGTTCTTTTACTACACATATAAATCATGAAGAAGAACATGTTATGCAACATTTCTACTTATACATCCATGATTCAAATAATGTAAAGGATCCAACTTAAGATTTCAAGATGGTATATTATAAAAATACCAAAAAACATTAAAAAATACAAAAATACAAAACAAAATAAGCATTTTATGTTGTCGGTTATATATTAGTAGATATCATATCATCTTTTTATATATACATGTGTTTCATGCATATTTTGAGTGTGATATAGGAATACGCATATACATGATATATACAATTTTATATATCTATCCTTCCCTCTACTCATGTCATGTGGGTATTGTGTGAATCCACTTATTTGATCATGATACACCTAGGTTATATCATTTTATGATCATTTCCACTATCATGTTTGAACTTATGTACATACGCATACTTTTATCCATAATTATATGTTTGATAGTGTACTTGATATGATATATACTTAAAACTTTTTTATAACACATATATCTAGGGACTAGTATGATATGTTTTTTGTTTTTTTATGTTCCATGCTTTCTATTTTTGCACTTCCTTAAGTGTCTTCTCTTTCTTATTGAGCATTTGAATATGATCCATTCTTTAAAACCCTTGTGACTTTGATTGAGTATTTTGACACATGAATATGAAATTAAATATTGTGTGGAAATTTTAATATTGAATTCATTACTTTTTTGACATTTGATTCGATCATGTCTCTTCAATTGTGCAACATTTAAATATGTATCTTGTTTGAGGTCTCCTTAGACCATTACATTTTGATTTTTTTTGTGTGCCTTTATGTGCATGATTTATTTATTATTGATATTTTCTTAATTATATATATAATTTTCCATTATATATAATGCATATTAATTATTTATGTGATCACATTATTCATGCTTTAATGATATATCTATTGTTGCCAATTTTGCTACCATTGGTCAAAGTTGCTTATGTACAAGTTTTTAAGAAGACTCCATTCATATATTTAATATTAAAAAAGGTATATAAAACATAATAAAAATTTAATAGTTACAAAAAAATTCTCATTAACATCTCATAATTCCAAATTTTGATAGAGGTTTCTTTTATTCCTCTAACTAGTTGCTAGTTGCAAGCTAGTGAAGGCAATTTTCAAATACTCAGTACATGAAGGTTAAGAAGAGTTGGTTAACAATATATTATGGGTAGTTTTTTTAACCTATTAAATCAATATTAAAATTAATTTTATATAGTTTATATTGGATTAACTTTATGAACAATAATTAAGAATAATAGGTGCTCTAAAACCTTTTTTAAACCCCAATGGCTTAGTTTTAAGAGATATAATTAGATTTTTTAGTTCCTTGTTGAAAAATAAAAGTTATGTGATATATTATGTGGAAAATTACCTTTATACATGTTCATAAATCAAAATTTTGAGCAAAAAATTAATAAATTCAAAGGTTAGGTATTAGGGTTTTAAGCAAGCAAGAGAGAGTCAAAAAAGGTAATTTTTGAGAGGTTTAAGAGATTGTTTGAGAACATCAAATGGTTGGAATGATGAGAGAGGTTATTAAATTTAAAAATTTAAAAATAATTAAGTATTTATTCCTCATAAAACTCAATAAAATATAAAAATTCATACCTACAAGTAGGTATAAATGAAATTATGCAAGCTAAAAAATACCAAAAAGTGCATGTTTTGAGTTTTATTGAATGAAATATCATAAAATTTGGCATAGAAGTATTTTTTGATGTTTTTTAAGTTTTAAAAGTATTTTAATTTCCATAATATACATAATTATAGATAAAATTCCAAAATATAGGTTTGTTTATGAAAAAAAGTAGGGTTTCTTGAGTCCAAGAGAGCATAAAATGGCAAATTTTTGGAGTTGTATATGGATTTTGGAGTTAAAATTTTGTTTAAAGGTATGTGAAAGAATTTTTGTTATTTTAAAATAATATTTATACTAATTTAATTATCAAATTATTTAATTTCATCAAGTTACAGGTTCTCATAGTGCATTCAAGAAGTTTTCAAAAATAATAGAAGATGGCCATATCCAGAAGAACTAGTATGAAGAGTTGTTATTGTCATAATAAAATGAATAATTATCAGATATTTAATTAATAATTTAAAATAAACATGATGATATATCTATAAATTATATGTCCCCCTTTTGGTGAAATTTAGAAAAGGTCAAGTCAATAGTAAAATTCTTCAGTTAGCCCTAGAAAAGTGGAGTTCAAAACATGCAAAAATGGAAAAGTTGAGTTAAAGTATTGTTTATTATTTTATGTAATATTTTGATGAAATATAATCCATATAAGTTTAAAATTAAATATCTCTCCTTATATTCCCCCTTTGGGTTAAATTTAGAAGGTCAAAAAGTCAAACATGCATGCAAGTTGTATGTGAGTCAACTAAAGTCAAACTCCAAGTTGCAAGCCAAGATAAGTAATATTTAAATAAAATATGAAATAAAGTTAGATAAATTAAAAATTAAATATTAATTAAATTTTAAAAGTATTTAACTGGAAATAGAAAGGAGTTCAATACAAGTTGCAAGTTCAAAAGGAGTTAACTGAAGATATTAGAAGATATCTTCAAGTTAAAGACTATTCAAACACATGCTAGAATATTTTACCATTTTAAAAATTAGTTATCTCTCCTAACATGAAATATTACAAGTAAAATATGGTTTAAAATAAAAATTTACTATGTTTCAATTTGGGGAAGTAATTTGTAAGATTGGGTTGGAGTTAGAGTTCAGTTAAAGCAGGAGTGAACTAGGACTAGTAGGAACTAATCTAGAGTTCTCTCTCTCTCTCTCTCTCTCTCTCTCTCTCATTCCTTTATATATGTATAATAAATTTTGAATGATTTAATTTTGTTATAATATTGGATTAAAAAAATTCTACCAAAATTTTTACTACCTCACATTTGAAGCAATAAAGAGTTGATTTTTCCTCCATTTTCAAGTTGTTCTTGAAGTGTGTGTCATGTGTTCATTTTATAGAAATTAATGAATAATTTTTTAAATATGTTTATATATAAAATTTTCACATTTATCTAGAGAATGGGAATTATTTAAAGTCATATAAATTTTCTAATTTTTATTTCTACATAATCTATAAGTGAATTCAGCCATTGTTCATTCCTTTCAAACTAGTGTGAGTGTTTGTCAAAACTTGTGTATGAAATATTGATGTAAGAGTCATTGTATGAATATTAAGTTAATTATCATAGGTTATTTATTATATAAAGTGTGTAAAATATAGGTATAATTAACCTTAACATTGGTGCATCACCCCAATTTTTAGTTTTCATTCCCATTTTCAGCTTTAACATTGCTCTTCCTACTTTTTTCCTAGTCAAGAAACCACTATCTAAGAGAGTTTAGAGATTTGTGGGTGAGTTTAATAAATATAAACATCCCTTAATATAGATATTATATTAAAAATAATTTCACCCACACCTTGGATATTTTCCATTGTATCAACATAAGTGAGAATAAATCACGTGTTCTTGCAAGGGTGCATGTTTGAGTGATAACATCTACATATACATCTTCCTTATACATGCTACATGATAAATTTATAGTTTGCATGGATTTAATATAATTTTTAGGTAATTTAAATAATATTTAATAATTAATTCACCTCAAAAGGTGGGGCATATTAGTGTGGGTGTGGCATAGAAATATGGCTTCCAAATTCTTCATAGATTCAGATTGTAATGGTGCATGTTTTAGAGATATGTTCACCAGATTTTAAATAGTTTCAAATTGCAATGGGGACATGTTATGAAAAAATGTTTTCAAAACTTACACTAATTTTTAGTTTCATATTATAGTGGGGGAATTTAATAGTAATATTTCCTCCACACTTGTATAGTTTGCAAATTGGCCAAATTACATAGTTATATGACTCATATACACATTTATGGCAAAATTATATACATTGGAACCATACAATAATTATGTTTTATCATGAGACATATATAAGTTGTGTATGTTATATAAATAGAACCTAAATGGAAACATAAAAATCAATTTTAGATTCTAAACTACTTTTATGAACTTTATCTCAGTAGGATGGATTGTTACAGACTATATTAAACCAATATATTACAGTAGTTGGTTCACTTTTGGTATGGTTGAGGTGATTAAATCACTCAATATTTCCAATTTTTATATGTTAGAATTGATTAAATCATCCAAAATCTACCATATTTATAGTGTTATTTGACTTGGATCAACTCATTCTCACCAAGTTATAAGTATGATTCAGTTTCATGACTGATATATTCTCAACTATCGAGTGACAATTCACCTCTTCTCCAAGGTTGGTGGAAATTTTTTTCCTCAAATATATTTATATATATGCACTTTACATATTTATATTTTTTCTAGTCTCATCTCTATTGTTTCATAATGATATATATTTTCAAATCAAATTACTAAAAGTGAAGGCAGTTGTATAGATACACAAGTGTACTCCTAAACCTTTATCTTTCTATTTAAATCATTTTAATGATTTTGATTTCATATTATATGCACTGATTATATATTGTAACATGTTATTGGTTATAGGTCAGTCACTATAAAATCACTCAAGTTGGGTTCATGCCAAAGGCTAGATGTGTTATACACACTTAGGTATATATTTATTTTCCTTTAGACTAATAATTTCATTATAAAATAAAGGGGGTTAAATGTATACATTATTTATAAATTATATATCACCATAGTATTTTACACTTGGAAAATACATATCATGGATGTACCTCTAGGTTTTATACCTTATCGATGTTAAAAGACTCACATACACTATCTCTATTTGCCTATTTCTTATCACTTAGTCTAAATAATGTTATCCTAATGACTTAGACCTTCCATCATACTCAAAATGATATAAACCTACTTATCTTTTACCTCTACAATTTCTAGACCTATAATTATTTTTTAGTTACGCAAACAATTATATCCCAGCTAGACACTTATATTGATGCGAGTGCCATATTATGATACAAGTGTTTAATATACTAAATTCATAAAATTTATATATGAAACATATACTTATGGTTGGTCTAAATTATTTAATATAATATATTTATAAAATTGATATATATATAATTAATATATATATATATATATATATATATATATATATAAACCCTCATTCATTCCTCACCTAACATAAACCTAAAAATTCACAAGGAAACTTACCAAAAGCATTCAATCAAGCATTCAAGTGAGTAAATATTCCCTATTTTCTCATATTTCCATATTAATCATAGGGAAAACACATATACATGTCTTAATTACTAAAGTATCACTCTTTGAGTCTTATTTTCCAAGATACAATCTAGGTCATTATTTTAATTTATTTCCATTTATTACATACTTCACATAAGACGACATGTAGGGGAGACCTACATTAATTTGAGTCCCTCTTCAAAGTAGTGGTTATGTAGGTAGCACCTAGTGACATAGGGGTATTTGGGGTTAGCTTAACACTATGAGCCCAATAACCCATTTTTACCATAGTCACAATGAAGATAAAGAGCTAGGGTTTTACTATTTGATAAGGAGTGATAGCCCATGATCCAAATATGATCACACCAAAGCAAAGGAAACATAGAAACTAGAATATTGATCACATTTAGATCAAGTAAGTATTCCATATAGGACACCAAGATCAAATTTAAAAAGATGTTTTGACATAACTATTTGAGGTTGATGAAAGTATTGAAGGTCATAGAGGTCAAACTTATATAATCTAATGATTGATCTAGAATCTAGATCTAGTCTATTTTTATCTATTCCACATCATATTTGCATATATGTGGTAATCTAGCTAAGTAATATTATTTTTATTTTATTACTATATCAATAACTAGTTATACTTATTATTTTTAGCATATATTAGTATATAAATTCATACTATTATGTATCTGAGTTTGCAAATTAATTGGTCTTCTATAGAGATAGTTTATCACCCTTGTGCTCTAGGTTATCTCTACCCCTTTAACCTTAGCTACATTAATATATATATATATATTAGGGTTAAATATATTATAAAATAACCAAATAACATCAACTACATCATAATGTGCTTCTATGGAGGGGTTTCCTCATTGAATGCAAGCACATTCATGCTTTTCTTCATTAATGGCAATGAGTACCAAAATCATAATGTCTTATTCAAAATTATCTTGAAAACATATTAAAAAATACTACAAAATTAATTTATCATGTCCACCATGACCCACCTTAAATTATTAAAATATTGAAATCATCTTTACCAACTTCACAATATAACTTAGTTCATAGTTTCCAACTTGTCACATGTTTTTCCCAATTATGACATACTATGATGACCATTTCAAAAACCTTAGAACCATAAAAAATTATTAATGTTATTAATTCTTACTCAAATATAATATCCAAAATTTTGTTTCATCCATAATGGTATCTAGGTGGTATCAAATAAAGTTAAGGTAATTACACACAAAGCCATTTTTATAAAGAAAAATATTTCTCCAGGAATTATATCTATCTTTTTCAAAAATTTGTATGGTTTCATATTTGTAATCATGCCTTGACAAGATGAACCTTTGAATGTATAATAGTATAACCAAAATTCACACCAAAATATAATAAAAGTGAAACATGATATCAATATAAAAACAATTATCAAACTTACCAAGTCAAAGTTTCTACCTAAAAAACTAATTTCTTTTGGTATGTAAACAAAACTATTAGAGTTTCATGAGACTATTTTTAATATAAATATTGGTGTATTTTATTCTGATTTATCCTCAAAATATATGCAATAAATATTACCATCATTTATAACTTCTACAAAAATCCAAGAGTGATTATGAGTTTGGTTCATCCAAATTTTTACATTATGACAATGTCAAATAGATTAAATAAATTGTACACACTTTGTTTCTTACTTCAAATTCACAATGATATTCTAGTGAAATGACTAATATTTTTAGCTTGTATTTTTATGAAATCACATGATAATAGTATCGCAAGACTATTTTTTTATATAAATTATTTATTGCATTAGAAATTAATCAAAGGTGATAGTCAATAAGTAACCAAAATCATCAAATGACAACAAGTGCAATAAAAACCAAATTGGAAATTTACACATACAATGAAAGTGTTAATTATATGATACAACATTGTGATTATAGAAAAAAATGAAAATTCAATTTTTTTAACAAGGGGTACAAAATTTTGTGATAAGACTAGTAACCTTGAGATCTACTTTTAGATATGAGGTTAAGCTGCAATAAATTAATTTAAGAAATTTTAAATTTGGAGTGAAATCCAGTCAGTTATTTCCTAAGTCACTAAGCATGAACCCCTTAGTGATTTTCAAAAGGGATGTATTATTTGGTTAGGATGGTATAAAGAATGGAAAATAAATAATGCGGAATTTTTAACTAGATGCAATGCTACATTAGCCTAGAACACAAAATATGAAATTAAAGTGATACTACTAATAATCAATACCCACTTATTAACTATTCATAACTTGAAAATAAGTCTATGAATTAAAATTATTAAACAAAAGAATAATACTTTTAGTCATATGCATTGTATCTTTATAACTTTTCCTATATAAATAATACTCATGCAACTATTCATGTAAATTACCTATCACATACAATTATGAAAAACTTTAATTTGATGTATTTTAACCATCAAAATATATTTTCCACTTAGAGGAGAAATAAATGGATTCATTAATCTATAGGGAATATTTTTTACTACTATAATAATAATTATGATTATTTATAATAATCCATAAAATGTATTATCTATAAATGCTTAAAAGTAACTAAATTTTTGGTTTAAATAATGCACCATTAGGTTTGACTTGATCTTTTGGCTTAAAATATTAGCCTAGTAGTAATAAGGGGTTTTTAACTAATGTTTTATACCTTGTACTTACTATTATATTAGCGAGGGGCCATAGGTTTACAACATTTTTCATAAAGCTAAATAATGATGCTAATTGGTAGTTTGATTTGATGGTAAGGAGAAACTTTTGTCTCATATATTAATTAGAATACATAGTAATAGTCTGATAAAATACAATATTGATTAAGAAAAACTCCCCAAAGGTTATGTGCTTTAGATCTCCCTTAAATATATTATTCCTACATTCACTAAGTTACCATATAAAATGTTTGTCAAGGTTTAAAAACATTAACAAATTAGACTCAAGTTGATTTTTTATTTATACAACTTTTAAATATTTAAATATCTTGACCTTGTATATATTAATATAACATTATATATATGGTTTAAGCCTAAATTATGGGTAAAACTTGATTTTATATGACATTGTAATGATAATTACTTATTTTAAAAATATATAAAAGGTAAAAGTTTGATTATAATCCCTGATAATGGGTATATTCATATGGTGATATCAAATAAAATAAAATATTTAGAAGCTACCAAAATTAGCATGGTAAAAGGGTTTGTAAATTCTAGATATAAAACATGCCTAACAAAGAAAACTTTGGGTGAAAACATAAAATAAAAGGTCAACATAGGGTTAGGGTTTGTGTTTATGCCATCATTTATGCACAAGAGTAAGATATCACAACCCCAAACTTTACAAGGAATTAATTATGTAGGGTGATATGTTTGTTTTTAGACTTGGCTAAGTTATAAGTGAAGGGGGCATTTAGCATTATTATTATTATGGATGGGCACTAGGGTAGATTAAAAATCAACCAAAAGGGAATAAGTTAGGAGGCATTTTCTTGTCATCACCATTGTTATAATAAATTATGGATACCAAAATATTATATTGATAACTTAAAAATGATAAGGTTGAAATAAATCTACCATGAATGAATTTCATGCACAAATATAATACTAACCCTCCATTATCTCACACTTACATGCTTGTTTATGAGTTTGAACTATCCATTCTATTGTTACACACCTACAAGAACCTCATTGTCTATGTCAAACTTGTATATCATCATAAATTAATATTCTTAAATGCTTAGTTTTATCCTCTTAGGTATGGTTTAGTAATTTCAAAATGTATTAGTCAATGTTGAACTAAACCTGAGATTACCATCTGTCTCTTAGAAATAGATAATTTTCTAAAATCCAATCTTTATTTAGGGTTAGCCCATCTACCTAGTGTATTAATGGAGTGATAAATTACCAAATTGGACTCATATACATAAAAAAATCAAGGTCTCACTTGATATGGGACTTGTTACTTATATGGTATACATCTATACACCACTACACATTGAGAAACATTTCCCTATTCTTCATAAATTATAAATTAAGTATAAGGAGTAGTTACAAGCCAAGTTTTCAGAATACTAAATCCAAGTCAAATCAAGAATTTTCAATAATCAAATCCAAATCAATAGTTTAATTAATATAGTGAAGGAACATAATTTTACAATCACATTATGTTGGAGAACTACTTATGGATTTATTTCCTTCCTTGGATTATCTGATACATAGGCAATGGCCAATCATAAATGGGGGTGATTTAGGTTATTTCATCCCATTACACTTTTCAAATTTTTATATGTTTATATCCCTCAAAAATATACCTAGGGTTTCAAGATAAAGGATGTTAATTTTTGGTTTTGTCTGCAACCTCAGGGTTTGGAATCACACATATAGATATATCATGGATAAATGAAGGTAACCATATAGCCATAGACCCATATTTAAACAACTCATTACCAACCACTAAATGTCATTATCAAAAATAAATATACACCAATATAGAATGAAACTAACCCTGTAGAGAGGGAAATATAGTTACTAAACCAGATAAACCATATGTTACATTAATCTATTTTCCAACATTAAAATGCAGTGATAGTCAGAGAGTAAATATGAAAATGTAAGTACTTTTCCATTTGTTTCACTTATTAAATTTATCATATGACACTTTTTAAATCAAATAATTTTTTTTTTATATTTTTTTTTCAAATGCATATTTAAATATCATATTTAGTAATATGAATTCACACACTAGTTTTTATCTTATTAAGTTTTAAAAAACTAAATTAGGTTGAAACATATTTGTGAACTCTTGAATTCATCTAATTATGTCAAAACCTAGGTATACATTAAGGTTTAAAATTTCAACCTTAGGGTTTAATATTTATACCTAAATTCTAATAATTACCTAATAATACACAATTTTCCATGTCTATAGTAAATAAAAAATATCAAATAATACAAGTCAAGAAGGTAATCTTGCTAGGTTGTTCCACTTGGGTATGTTACATTTTTATCAATCCTATAATAAAATGGATAAAATATAATAAAACTAATAAATATAAAATTGAAAATCCCAAACCTTCCCTAAATCATATTGTTGAAACATCCAATCCAAACTACCTCTTGTTACCACCAGATGGAAAATGTCATGCATGGCATCCTTTGTTCCTCTTACTCTCTCTATGGATTATATAATACATTATAAACATTGTATTGATTTAATTATCATGAATTTTGAGTCCAATAATAATAACAAAAAACTAATACAAACCAACTTGATGCCATGGATGACCAATAATTCACTAAATATTTTGACTTGAATCTACATAGATTGATGCAATGTTATATATCACAATACATGAATAAAAAATTTGGCTCAACCTATGATGCATATATTTATTTAAACAGTCATATATAATATATTAATAAACATTAATAAATTAATATCTCACCCATTCATGCATGGAAACATATACAAACACCTTTATCCCTCTATCAACATATCATGTGCTTATTTCACTATCCACTCTTCACATAAAGGATCACTATCTTATTTGAGTACTCGATGATTGGTCTCTATCTTAATAATGATGGTCTATAACATTTTTATATTAATAAAACCATAAATAAACTATCACTTCTTATCCTAACCTTGGAAACTGTGTTTGCTTTATCTACAGTCTTTATAGCTCTTTTTGAGTGATTTCATCATGTACAGTCCTGTACATGTAGCTATCTAAAAAATATCACTATCTAAAGACACCCTATATTATATTTTACATATTCACAAATTTTTAGGTTATAATTCAACAATTAACCCACTCTTATTTCCACTTGGAGGTCTCAGATTAGGCATATTAGGGTTATTACCTCTATTTTCATTCTTAGTTAGCTATATCCATACACAAGAGTATGTGAAAACACTAAAAACCACAAAATATCTTCAAAAACCTCACAACGCATCTTATCGCTGAGTTTATTGAGTTTTTGATGGTTAGAACATGTATTTTATTGAATTTTCTTCCTAAACCATATTATAGGGTTTTGATAGGGTCTACAAACCTAAGAAGCTTAAAATTAAACCACAAGACTTATTTTTCAATTTCAAGTGGATGTAGTCATTAAAATTAGGTCAAAAACATTTATATATATCATATATAAGTGTAAAATTTCATTTTGGGATGATTTTTCATTGAATTCTTCAAGTTTTGAATGGACTATGTACTCAGACATAGGGTTGCATTAACCAGTGAGAAAGTATTTTGATTTATTACATTACAAATGGAGTTACAAACCAACTTGAGGGTACAAATACCTCTAAAAAAATATTATTGATTTTTATAAATCAATATTTACTCTATACACCACCTTTGTTCAATATTTTCAACAACATTTTATTTGACTGACACAGGTTACCCAACTTCTATAGGCCTAGACTTTGGTTTTACAATAACTATATATATAACTCCTTAAATTAAAACAATATCCTTAATTAAATGGTAATTACATCTCACCAATGTATATTTATAGATTTTTTATTATTATTTTCTAAGGATGATACATTAAATCTTTTACTCAATAGATTATGTATGCAATTAGAAATACATCATGTCTATAAATCCTTCCCAGCTTAGAGAAGATAGAGAATACCTATACTTCTAATTGGTAATACATTTTTTAAGTGGGAGCATGACCAATATGGGGATCTACTAGAACAAATTATGGGATCACTTGACACAATACACCATGCTAGGAAGGGTTCCAAAGCCTACAATCGAGCACAATCACACAACAACCCTAAAAGAGTCATAGATTTAATGTTCACTCTATATCTAAGAACAAGAAAGTAGATCTAATCTAGTGCACACCAAAGATTATGGAACAATATGAGGGATTAATTAAAAAATCAAAACATGTATAAGAGTATATCAATTTAAGCTATGTATGAGTAAGACCCTAATACATAGAATATGAAGATTAATATTATTCGAGCCAATACTTATGCTACTTCTATCTACTAAAGAGAGGAAAAAAGTTAGAAAATACTTACCTAAATATGAACCCATTGAAACTCAATATCTCCATTGAAAGGATTCAAAATAGGCTATTTTGGTTTGTAATGATAACTAAGAAAGGCCAAAGCATCTAAGACTTATCCACAAGACTAGATTTCCTAAGTAGAAACCCTAAGCTAAGGCACCTCAAGTAGAATGATAGAAGATAAGATTGTAAAGAAGCATAATAAAATAATAAATCTTGATTGCATATTGAAATAATGATGAAATTATCTTGTATTTATAGGTGTATCTTACCCTAAATCCTTCTAAATATGTCAACTGTATGGGGTCAACCCAATTAACCTTGTATATTTTCGGGAGATAAATCACTAGGTCTCGAGCTAGGTCAACTAAAGGGATAAAAAAATCTAAGTGAAAAATATCCTAAAATAATATAGGGTCAACCTAGTTTACCCTTTACAATAATCATAGGTTGAAAATTGTAAAGATTCAATCCATTTAACCTAGTATAACCAACTAGGTAAAGGGGATCAAGGTGAGGAAAAGAGGGATGGAAAGAGGAAAAAGATTGGAGTGTGCAAGGGAGGATTAATATATTAGGGAATAGTTTTAATATTTGTTTGGATTTTTAATAATTTTGTAATAAGGGACATCAATCCTATGAATCACTAAAGGTCCCACCCTTTCTAGGTACACCCTTTAAGGCATGTAGTAAGAGAGATTGAGTCTTGATGGGTTCCTATAAGATGTAAAGCATCAATAATTCTTAGAAGTTTGAAAATATTTTGAGTAAACATATTCCCCACTTTAATCTCATCATGTGCCACTAAGGTGCAATAGGGGATGGTGCTTTGAGAAAAAATATAAGGGCACATAATGCCAATGCTAAACAAAAGTTGTAGTATTTTAAAGCAAAAATAACTGAAAGTAAATGAATACAAAGTAAATAACTAAAAATTAAATGTGATTCATAACTTGACTTACCTTTATCAATAGATGGTTATCTATTTATTTTTAGTTTTTATTGTGGAGGGTAGATAGACTACTTTAGACAAATCTAAGAATACAAAACTAATGAGAAAAAACAAACAAATACAAGAAGGTCAAGATAACTAGTGCTATCAGGATGGGATATACTTGGGAAATTTGGTAAGTTGGGGTGATAAGTTTTATGTTATACCAAATGACCAAGTCAAACACAAGATTAAATCAAGTAACCAAAAATCTAAGACTACTAAAGACTAAAAAACTCAAATAAGTTATCCTTAAGTAAGAAAGGCAAACTCACCAAGTCAAACCAAGGATATATGTCAAAAAAGATGGTAATAAGATGAATCAATGGTACAATAAGAAACACAATGGTAAAAACACATTGATGAGTGAGCATTAACAATATTTATCTCACTCAATAATGGAAAAAGGTGCATAAAAAAGGAAAACAACATTGATGAGTGAGAAGTAACAAGCCAACCTCACTCAACAATGGAAAAAGGGTATGAACTTAGGTGTCCATAATAGCAAAAAAGTAAAATAATGAAAATTTGTAAAAGGAAAGTAAATTAAGTCTAGGAATGTAAAATCATGGTGAAAAAGAAAGAAGTAATTCGTAGATTCTCAGACATGTTTTTTCATTCTAAGGATAGATATAACTAAAAAAAAGTATTGCTAGCATATTTTTAAGAGATGAATAACAAGGGAAAACAAATTTGGAATCATAATTTATCTATCAAGGGGGGAAATGAAATGGGTGGAGGGGAGAATGAAGTAAAAACCAAGGTATAGGAACTCTTTATCAAATTCAAGACACTTAAATTAGGTTTGTCAAAACAAGAGGACTTTCAACATTAAGGACTATGAAGAACTTGTCTTAGTCACACAAGTCTTAGGTCAACAAGTTAAGTATATAGATCGTCCCATGAAATCTATATGCATGAAAATTAAAATGGACCTACCTTCCCATAAGATTTTCCTCATTCCTTGAAACCCCTTACAAAGTCATTGGTCTATTGTGAATATTAGGTACTTGCATGAGAAATTAGGTAATACCATAGAGTTTGTTAAATTCCCCTATTCCAATCTACTAACCTACCACACCCCAATAGACCTTGACTCTATATGATGCCAACTATGGAGTTTTAGCTTTGATTAGAGATAAGAGATGTGCTTGTAGTCATGTATCATTGCATTTTGATTTGACTGATTTATATTTTAAATTTTTTGATGGTTTTTTCTATTCCTCCTCTATACAGATTTAGAAAACCAAACATGGGTTCTAAAAATGAATTTATTTTGAATACTTGGGACAAGGTTGCTAAGAGAGATAACTTCAAAGATCATGGGGTCTAATAATCTCATAAATATATGTGAAATAAAAGTGTTGTCTTAACTTTGACCTTGTTTTATCCAATGAGGAGTGAAAGGAAGGGGAAATCAAGAGGAATGACACATGAAACAAATTTGAATTACTTCAAATTGTAAAAAAAGGTGACAAAGGGTAAAAAGGGATACAATGATAGTAAAGTGTGATTACTTATCATAAGAATAATGGAAATGGAAGAAAACATGCTAACATAGATTATTTGTAAAAATTACATCTAAAAAAAGAATCAAAAACTAAATTTTGAGAACAAGGATGTAAAAAAATGAAAATATGGTAATTTTATGAGGAGGGTCAGGTCCTATCTATGGTATTACACTACAATTTCATAAAAAGAGAAACCCAAGGGGCCAAAAAGTAAGTGAAAGATAAAGTGAGGTAAGCAAAAATATGTTAGTTGTTTTAAGAGTGTTGGATCCTATCCATGGTCTTACAAAGAAAATCACAAAATAAAAACCTAAGGGGTGTCAATAAGAGAAAATACAAGATTTAAAGAAGACTATGGTACATCAAGAAAATAAAAGACCAAAATGGATGACTAAAGCTTTGTGAAAGGAAGGAACTTGCTATAGAGGGAGAGACCCATGTAAGTATCGTACAAAAAGTGTTAGATAGAAATCATCAAAATAAGGAAATGTTTAGGCAAAGTACTTTTTGAAAAATTGTTCATTATTGGGCTCTTTGAAAATATGGACTTCATTGGTTTGAAGATGGTAGGTTCTTGGACCAAGAATATATTTTACTAAATATGGGCTCTACCATTTTTAGGTATATTTAACTTCTTTATCATGGGTGTAATCTAATTTAAAGACAAGATCACCAACATTGAATGTGTAGACTTTAACATGTTCATTATGTTGTTTGGCAATGTGAGCATTGTATTGGTAGTTATGTTGTAACAAAAAAGGATGGAATTCATCAAGTAGATCAAGGGAATGAATATGAGCTTCACGTAATTCTTCATCAGTAATAATAACATAAAGAGATATACAAAGAGAGGGATTCTTAGCTTCTAAAGGAATAATTTAGTTAGAACCATAGACTACCAAGAATGGAGTTGCCCCAGTGGTAGTGTGTATTCTAGTATAGTAAGCCCAAAGCGTAGGGTAAAGATGAAGATGTCAATCTATGTGAGTTTCACAAATTGTCTTGTGGAGAATTTTGTTGAGAATTTTATTAGTGGCCTTAGATTGCCCATTACATTATGGATGATAAGGCATAAAGAATTTATGATTAATATTGAATTTGTTACAAAGTTGTTTAACATGTTTGTTTTTTAAATTAGCAAAAAAATTTAAAAAGATTGTATGGGGAAAACCAAAGTAGAAAATTATTTGATTAAGAATAAATTTTGAAATGGTAGGATTGGTGATGTTAATAAGGGGCATGGCTTCTACCTACTTGGTAATATATTCAATAGTGGTGATGATAAAGACATGTCCATCTTGGGAGAGATGTATTTTGACAATGAGATCAAATCCCCATGTCAAAAATGTCCAAGGATATTTTATAGTTTGAATTTTAGTTGGAGGTGAATGGATTAGATCATCTTGAAGCTGATAAGGATTACACTTTTTAGCATATTCGATTACATCATTTTCAAGAGTAGGACAAAAGTAACCCATGTGTAGGCATTTTTAGGCTATAACATGTCCTTTATAATGGCCAATGTAAATTCCCCCATGTGCTTTTTCAAGAAGAGGAGGGACCTCATATTCCTCAACACAATGGAGTAAGGTACCTTCAGCATTGTGATAATAATGGATGTTATGTCAAAATATATACTTGCAAGCTTATTTATGAATACGTGTCTCTTCAAAAGAGTCTAAATTAGGATGATAAATTTGATGTTCCAAGAATTAAATGATGTCTTGGTACCAAGGGCTTTATGAAATGGTAATAGTCTTAATATGACAAATAAGAAAATCTAGTGGTTGAGTATAAGATGGAGATTTTTTTATTTATATAAGAATATTAGGATTGGAAAGGACTTGGTGGGGATAAAAGAGACATTAAAGATGCAAGAGAATAAACAATGGAATTTTGATCCCTAAGAATAGGCTCAATAATGAAAGATATGAAATCCTTAGCAAGAGTGGTTGTAATTTGATGATATGTGATGAGTTTCTCACTTTTACATTGATAACCACCACTGAATTGATGGAAAAATAAGCTGAAAGTCACCTAAATAATGAGTTTATTGAATATCTAAATCAAGAGTATCTTGCATTCCTAAAATTAGAGCTTCATATTCAGCCATATTATTGGTGACATCAAAGGTGAAGAGAAAACCTAAAGAGATGATCTTGACAAGAGGAATTATGAGAATACAATCTACCCCTACTCCTTAAATGAATTTATCACCATCAAAGTGAAGGATCCAAGTATCCTTATGCAACTTGACATTAATTTTAGGAAGCTCCTCGATAACTAATTTTGGTTTAATAGTACTAGATGGAGTAGTGGATTCATCAAGATTATTGGCTTCAAGATCAGTGGTAAAAATACGAAAATAATATTTGAGATAAATAGCTTTATTAATACCTTTGATGTAAAGGACATTTTCATTTGGAATATTATCTTGAAGAGAAGAAGTGGCTGGTATGGAGCTACTATAAGTTGAATAAATATAATTTTCCCTTTGATATCTTTTTGAGTGATGATGTGGAGATCAAATTCCATGAGGACCATCCATTTACCAATTTTATCTCTAGGAATAAATGATTCAAAAAATAAATTATGAAGGGGGTCAGAAAGAATAATGACATAAGTAGTTTGGTAAAGCATATAGTGGTGAAGATTTTTAGCTATGAAATAGATGGCAAGGCAATCATTCTCAATTTTGGTATAACATGTTTCATAATCTATGAGGCCTCAGCTAATGTAGTAGATAGCATAATCTCTTCCCATATCATGTTGTTGGGAAAGCATTACCCCAAATTAAATAGGCATGGAAGAAATATATATAATCAAAGGTTTATCATTAGAAGGAGGACAAAGTGTAGGTGGATGAAGCAATGACTCTTTCATATTATCAAAGACTTTTTGACATGGATCCATCCAGTCTAAATATTAACTTTCTTAAGAAGTGAATTGATGGAATGAATTTGATATGCCATTTCAAGGATGAATCATCTAATTTCCCCAAGTTTGTGGAAATAAGTATGAATGACAAGAATAGAAAAAGGAATGGGCATGTTGATGATATCACTAATTTTGGTAGGGTCAACATCGATGCCATGGAGAGAGACTAAAAATTCTAACAAGTTTCCAAATGTGACTATAAAGACACATTTGCAAAGCTTAAGTCAAAGTTTATATTCAAAAGGATAGTCAAAAATGATATCAAGATCAGAAAGATATTCTTCTAATTTTTGGATTAAGTAATGAGATCATCCACATAGGTTTAAATAATTTTATGAATGATATCATGAAATATGTGAGTCATTGCTCATTGTTAAGTGGTTCTAAAATTTTTAAGACTGAAGGTCATTTTGACATAGAAAGAGGTTCCCCATTCCATGGTGAAAGTTGTCTTATGTTGGTTCTCAAGGGTAATATGAATCTGATTATATCCTAAAAAGACATCCATAAGAGACAAAATTTCATAAAAATCCATGGAATCAATAATGGAATCTAATGAAGGTAAAGGGAAGTTGTCCTTATGACAATCAAGATTAAAATTATGTATATCAATAAAAATGTGAATGACCATAGTAACCTTCTTCTAAATGGGAACAATTTTGGAAACCCATTCAAAATAATCCACTAGTTTGATAAATTTAGCATCAAGTAGTTTTATGATTTCCATATGACATAAAGTGGATACTTTAGGTGGAAATTTTCTTTGTTTTTGACACATAGTCTTTGAATCAGGATAAGTAATGATGTTATACACCATAATTATAGGGTCAATGCCAAGCATGTCCTCATAGGACTACATGAAAGCCTCATGATATTTTTCAAAGAATAAGCTAAAATTATCATGTTTAATAGGTGATAATTCATGAGAGACAATAATTGGTCGAGGACAAGATGAATTACTATATTTGATGAAAGTGGTTTCTTCAATAAGCATGGCATTGCCATCTTAAAAGTGGTATGGTGCATTAAGTAAGGTAGAAATGGGATTTATTTTAGGATCAATGCTAATAATGAAGTTTTTAAAGCAAAGATTTTGTCTTAAAATTTCTATGTTTATTATGATACTAAGGAAGTTGAGGTTATCAAACATAAAGTAACTCAAGGATAGATTCATCACTAAGAAGGTAGGAAGAAGACCATCATACTCAACATCTAATTCAAGATCTAGAATTTTATTGCCATGGTGATCATACTCAGAATGTATCAGATGAACATTAGTTGCCTTGGCATCTAGTGTGATTTCAAGAGTAGAATAAGTGGATGGAGTAGAAGGGGTTAGAATATTAGTGGGTTAAATGATAAGAGAAGGGTTAGAGATAATTATTGGATTAATTAGTGGTATAAGAGATATATAAATTTCTAAAGGCTTAAAATGTATAATTTACTCTATCACCCAAGGAGTATCGATAAGAGGAGAATTGAAAGGAGTCACATGACCCTCAACATCTAAGGTATGATCCATAGAAATGGTATGAACATCCCAATTAAAATCATGAATTTGGGCTAAGGTTTTCTAATAATTCTAGACATTTAAGTCTCCATATTGAGCTTGGTCCATTATATAGTTATCATCGTATGTTAGAGAAATTATACATGCTTGAGAATCAAGGGGAGTTTTAGAGGGTGAAATCTTGATATTACTAAGTGTATGAGGATACATGATGAGAAGATATTCAAATAATTTTTCCACTCCAAAATCATTGTAAGTGAAGGCATATTTAGGTAAAGAAAGCTCCTGAGCATTGCATGGAGGGGGGAAATTAGTAATCTCATCAATAAGAGGAATAATATGATCCCTAGGAAATAGATAAGGAGGAAACCATTGAAAAACGTAGGGAGGTAACTTGGTAATATTTCCAATATGTTATAAATCATTAGGCTCATCATCATTAAAATCTATAAGAGTAACTTGTAAATTAGGATTCATGTTGATGAATTTGGGTAAAATTGCACTATTGATCTTAGGAATGGCAGGAATATGATATTTTGATTTAGGATTACTAAGTTGAATGCTCCATGGATTGGGATCATCTTCATGTTTATACCATTTTACATTATGTAAGAATTTAATACATTGACTACAAGAAGAATCAATGGCCCTCATTTAATGAATCCATGGATGACTAAGGAGTATGTTATAAGATAGGGGTAAGTTAAGGACCATAATCTTGGTTTGAATATTCTTAGGTCCAATGGTTAATGGAAGCCAAATGTAACCAAGTGGATTTTTATTTATCTTATCAAAACCATGAAAAGTAAAAAATGTTTGCTTGAAATGATCCTTTTTATAACCAAGTTGTTGGATGAGACACATAGATGTTAGATTAATACCAGAAACTTCATCAACTAGAAATTTTTGGATAAGAGTGGTATTAATGGCTACTTTGATGAAAAGTGGTGGATCATCAACACAAAAGAAAATTTCATCATTGATCATGTCCTCTTCAAGGAATTCAATAGAAGGTGATTCTTCATCTATGGATGATGGATATTCAATTTCTTAGAGTTATTTCATAAGGAACTTATGATGATAGGGTGAAGTGCAAACCAACTCCATAAGTGGAATCTTACAAGGCATAGAGTTGAGTTCTTCATTAAAATTACAATGTGACCTAGAAGAACTAACATGAGGTTTAGGAGGTAAATTAGTTTTTGGAAGAATAGATGTAGTTGGATGATCGAAAGGAGGAGATGGTTCCTATTAGGCTTTTGAAGCAAGATTATTGGTGGTATTACCTTTAATAATTTATTATAAAGATGGCTTCTTAGGCTTGGTAATAGGATCTTTGTGAGCCATTTTACAATGATAATTAACCTTAGCAATATTAACATATTGATAATTATAAAAATATTGGCCATAATCAACAACAATGGCGCAAACATCCTTGGTATTTATGTGATTATTTGAAGAATATTTCTGGTTATTTGAGGTAGAATATTTGGAAGCTTGTCATTTTTGAGATACAATGATGTATTCTTGATAATGAAGATTGATCATAACTTCATGATTAAATGAATCACCAAGCATATAGGAGATAGTAAATTTGGTGATCCCTCTACAAGATTCATGAGAATGCCCAATCTTGGCATGGAACCAACAAAATATATTGGGGTCATACAACTTAGGAGGAACATTGGGATAGATTAAAGGTTTTGAGGGTGGTGGAAATTATTTCATATACTGAAATGAAAGTGGTGTATGAGTGGGTGAAGGAATATCAATTTTGACAACTACTGGTTTGGTTTGTGAAGCATTAATAGTGATATAATTATATGTTTGTAAAGATACTTTAATGATTTTATGATTAGGTTTGAATTTATTCTTAATAAAATCTTGAAGTTTAACTTGATAAAGATCTTCATTAAGTGTTTGGGGAGTAAAGGTTCAAAGCTTATATTAGAGAGTGGGAATCAAAGCAGTGATAAAGAGTTTGAATAAGCTATCATCAGTCATGTTATGGTTGGCTTTATGGGCCAATGATTTCCATATTTTGATAAAATTATGAGCTGATTTAGTGGGATATTTCTTATCATTGATGAAGTGGCTAAGACAATTTTTGAGAAGATCATTGTGTTGCAACTCTTTAACTAAGGGATTAACCAAATCCTAAAGTTACCAAATAGAATGTTGGGGTAGTGGATTATACCATTATAATACATCACTAGTGAAATTTTTCACTAATAGTTTAGTAGTGGTGAAGGTATTAGTTTGGATCCACTCTTTGTAAAGGTTGGCAAAGGCTTTGAGAAATTAGGCAGGGTCTTTATTCCCTATATATTTGATATTTACAGATATGTCACCAATATCAATATATACAATGAAGGGGGACAATGTCTTATTTTGAATGGTTTGAAGAATATTGCTATTAATTATTGATTGAGGAATACCATTACCTGAAGCATCCTAAAGAGGTAGACGAATGTAAATGGGATTAGCTTGAGGATGGATAGTTGGAAGTTGATTAGCCACATTGATTAAATGTTGTTGAAGTTACATCATTTGGTTGGTTTTATAATTTTGCATTATGTTAATTTAATGGATAACATGGGCTAGAAGTTGAGTTTTATCAAGAAGTGGGTTGGTGTTGGTAGGACTACTCCCCAAACTAGTTTTAGGGGGAGGATTATTAGAAGGATTGTTAAGTAATCTTTTATTAATTACTCCCACATTATTTTGAAGATTTTGAAGATGAAAAGTTTCTTGGTAAGTATATAAAGGATTAGATCCATCAAATTCATCTTGAGGTGTTACTTTTACCATATTATAGTTCATGGATGAAGGAGGGGAGGAGTTTCCCCAAGAGTGATGGTGCTCTTAGAAGGAAAAGAGAGGAAGAAATGAACATCCCATATAGTATCTAAATGGATTCAAGCTATCCAAGAATATTTTGATAGGGGATTTCATTCTGACTGAAGAGAGATGAATAAAATGCAAAGAAAGAGAAATAGAGAATTATATTGATGATAGGGAAGGTATAAAGTATTAAAAGGTCAAATATGCTGACCAAAAACAAAAAATAGGGTCCAAAAATAGTACAGGGTCGATTGGGTCAATCCATTATAGTGAACAAAGGCTAGAAAAATGTATTGGGTCTACTAGGTCAACCTATTATAGCAAATAGGGAAATTTAAGAAGCCTATAATAGATTATGAATTGAAATAAGATAAATTATAAAAGTAATTTAAAAATAAATAACTAAAGGGAAAAAAACAATCAATTGGATCAACACTAGCCAATCCAATTGAAGCATACAACATAAAACCTTGCACCAACGCTAGCTAATACAATTTTTTTTCAATACCAAATATAATTGAGAAAAGAGAAATAAATCAACTAGGAAATTAAATATCTAACTAATTGGTCAACCTAAATATATATTATATTATTGAAATATTATTTTAAATGTGATTGGAAGTTGGCTATAACTAAGGAACTAGAAAGCAATATAAGGATGGTTTCAAGAAGTTTGGGTTGAAAGGGATCTATAGTGGTAATGATACAAACTTATAATTAGGACCTACCCCATCACTTCACACATTGTAGTGATAAGGGTGTTAGGTGATTAGCTAGAATAACATTAACCATTATTTATACTTGACCAAAACATCAATTCAGCTTCCCCCTTGGTGATGAAATCTAAGTAGGTTGGCCTTGGGTAGACAAATGTTAAAATGTATTTTTATATTTTGTGATTTGGTCATGTGTGTATAAAATATAAAATAGTGAAACTAAATGATTTATTGAAAACCACGTAATTAAGCTATGTGATCTATTATAAGCATGAAAGCAATAAGAAATGAAAGTGTGAACTAATTACTAGCATATAGGGTTACTTTTAACTTTAAAACAAAGTATAATGTTGATATAGTGAAAAATGTATGAAAAAATACATAATAAGGTCAAACATATACTATGGAAGTAAGGTCTTAAAATGAATAGGGTTAGTAGAGTCAACCTAGTTATCTAGTTAGCACACAAAACATAGAACTAGGTCGATAGGGTTAATCCAGTTGACTATATAGGGGTAATTTTGAAGACCAAAAACTATAAAAGTAAATAATGTAAAGAAAGAGATAGCGAGATATAAAGGAACCTAGGTGGATCAAAGATGTAGAGAATGAAGATTGTTACTTAAGAACCTTGTTATATGCTCACAAATTATGATAATTGGGTCGACTGAGTCGATTAATTTTTACATAAACATATTTTTGAGTGCCTAAAAATGTACAAGGTCAATTGGGTTGACCTAGTAGTCTAGACTATATGTTCTAAAGTTTGAAATCCTGTACTAGGTCGATAGGGTCGATCCAGTAGCTTGTATCTAAAAACCTACGCATAAAAGTCAAAGTTGGGTCAATGTAATCAACCCAATATGAAAAATATATAATAAAAATAATGGTGAAATAATAAAATAAGGTGAAAAAATATTATAAGGTTTAGTTCACATCAAGCTCACCATAATTTATGTAATTAGAAATGCATCATGTCTATAAATCAATCCTAGTTTAGAGCAGATAGATCATACCTACGCTTCTGACTAGGAATACATTACTTAAGAAAGAAAATGACTAATATGGGGATCCACTAGACCTGATTAGGGGATCACTTGTCATAATACACCATGATAGGAAGGATTCTAAAGCCTACAGTCTAACATAGTCATGCAATAACCCTAAAATAATCCTAGGTTTCATTTTCACTGTATATTTAATAATAATAAAGTAAATATAACCTAGTACACACCAAAGTTTGTTTCACAATATGAGGGGTTATTAAAATAATAAAAACATGTATAATATAATCTCAATTAAGCTAAGTATGAGTAAGACCCTAATAAATGTAATATGAAGAGAAATATTATTTGAGCCACTACTTATGCTACTTCTATATACTAAAGAGAGGATCAAAGTTAGAGAATACTTATCTGAATGTGAACCTATCGAGACTCAATATATCCCTTAGCCAAAAGGGATCAACAAGAGGTTTTTATGACTTGTAAGGATAAATAGGAAAGGCCAAAACATCTAAGACTTATCCACAAGACTAGATTCTCCAAGTAAAAACCCTAAGCTAAGACTCCTCTAGTAGAATGGTGGAAAAGAAGATTGTAAAGAATCACAATCAAATAATAACTCTTGATTGCATATTGAAATAATGATGAAATGATCTTATATTTATAAGTGGATCTCACCCTAAATCCTTCCAAATATGTTAGTTGTATAGGGTCAACCCAATCAACCCTATATGTTTTTGAGAGATAAATCACTATTTCTTGAGCTAGGTCAATTGAAGGGATAACAAAACTCCAAGAGAAAAATATCCTTAAATAGTATAGTGTTAACCTAGTTGACCCTATATAATAATCAGAAGTTAAAAAATATACAAGGATGACCTAGTTGACCTAATAAAATCAAATGGCTAAAGGGGATCAAGGTGAGGAAAAGAGGGATGGAAAGAGGAAAAATACTAGAGGAGTAATATCTTATGGAATGGTTTTAAGAGATGGTTGGATTGGTAATAATGTGTCAATAAGGTAAACCAATCCCATGAAGAACCAAAGTTATACCCACCACTTTCTTAGTGCATCCTTTAAGGTATTCACTCAGATAGATTGAGTCTTACTGGGTTATTACAAGATATAAAGCATCAATAATTGATAAAAGGTTTAAAATATTAGGTGTATATAGATTATAAGTAACACAAAATATTACACAAACATGGTTAATAACATCTTTAGATAAAAATAGTGGCGAATAGGTAAATTCTTTCTCAACCTTCACACATACATATTCAACCTTTTGATCTCAAAAAACAATATAAAAGCATATCATGATAATATCTTCTCCTTCACCTTATTTACATATTCTTTGTATTGTATATCAGTCTTTGTATATTATAAGCATAGGGGTTAGGGGTTTTAATCTTAAACCACCTCAACATGGTTTGAAACTACTTAACAATATTTAAAACATCATTATAAAAACATGTTCCAACTTGAAAAATACACAAATATCATAGCTTACATTGGTTACACTTTTCCTCACTGGACATTTTTGAACAAACTACTTTCATTGAATTTTACAAAAAAATATAGAGTTTTCTTTGTCTTTAAATAGACAAAGTTATATTTATTCACTATTTTTGGGTTCTTATACATCTTTCATTTCAATTACAACCCCTAAACTACTCTCTCCTTTCCAAAGACATTTACCAACTCTTTTTATTTCCATACAACCATCCTAACTACCTTCTTAACTTCCTCATGTACATTAATGAAGTGAAACTACATAACATTCTCAAAAAACTAATCACTTTTAAATATCATTAATGATAAAAGGTCATAACATCTTGACCTTTTACTATAAAAATACTCTTAATGAAACTCCTACACATTTGGCTAAAGCTCCAAAATATTGACAAATTTTCAAAAATTCAAATTGGAAGAATTGGTGGGAAAATACCAATACCACCCAATTTCAAATTGGACACCATTCTAATACTTAAAAATGATTCCTACAAACCTCCTATGACCTTAAAAACCTATTAAAGAATCTAAACATGATAATTAGAATAATATATACAAAATTAATGATGATCCTGCATCATACTATCAAAGAGCAAAATGAAACTTCCCTAAAAGTTATAAGTGATGTGTCTTTGATGTTCTTGTTCAACACCTATTGTTTAATGGAATATCCTCTTGGATCCCAAGGTATATTTGAGATACATATACCTTAGGGATTATTTTTTAGCTTTATGTTAGCTCCTTTATTCAACTCTCCCTTCCTTTCTCCTTTGAGGTCATCCTCTTGCATATTGATATCCCACCTGATCATCTTCAACACTTTGTTATGCTCTTGCAACCAACTTATACATGGAACACATAAGTCAATAAAAATAATATCCTACTTTTACTCTTGGAAATCACTCTCTTATACTTTCATGTTTGGTTTGTTAATGCTTCAGTTTGTTATTTATTATGTTGTTATTGATGGTTCCACCTTCTCTACTACAATGCCTTAAACATATTAAACCTCATGAGCCTTATCTTGTTGTTATATACTCTCTACCTAATTATTGTCTTCATCCTCCATAACCAATTCTCTCAACATACCCAACTTATCAACAAAGTGGTCGAGATATTCATTGCTTTGAATGAATGACAAGTGATATGACAAAATTGTAAACAATCCTTCCACATGTTAATATAAAATTATCTCACCTATATCTTCTTCCTTCTATTGTCTCATCTGGTCCTTTATATTAGGTATTTATACTCTCTTAAGGAATTCTATTACACCTTACTCCATATTAATAAATTTTATTGCACCTTGCTCCATCCCTTATCCAATCTCTCTCTTTGGATCAATTTTTTTGACCAATCACTTTGATCTCTCCTTGTGAGGTTATTGATCTCCTTATCTCTTCTCAAGTCTCTCTTAGATTTTAAACACCCTAACCAACTCTTTTCAACCACCTGCAATATTATTTAGTAGTCTCTTCAAGTAACCTTCATCATACTTTCAATGAACTAATCACATAAAATGAAAACTAAAAGCAAAATTTGTACCTTTTCTTATGCAAACCTTATCCACTTGATTCCCAATGATATTTAGGCTCTAATACAAAAATGATGTATATGTTTATTTAAAAAAAAAATTCTAATATAGTTATAAATGATAATCATGAATATCTCACTTATTCATGCATGGAAACATATACAAACACCTTTACCCCTCTATCAACACATCTTGTGCTTGTTTCATTATCCACTCTTTACACAAAGGATAATTATCTTATTTGATCACTCAATTTTTGGTTTCTACCTTGATCATGATGATCTATAACCTTTTTATACTCCTAAAACCATTAGTAAAATCCTTATCACTTCTTATCCTAACCTTGGCAACTCTACCTACTTTATCTACAATCCTTATAGCCCTTTTTTGAGCTATTTCCTCATGTACAGTCCTATATAGATCCCTATGTCAAAAATATCACTATATTAAGAAACCTTGTATTCTCTTTTATCTATTCACAGATTTTTAGATTCTAATTTATCCCTTAACCACTCTTGATTCCACTTGGAGGTCTCAGATTAGGCTTATTAGGGTTATTACCTCTATTTTCATTCTCAGTCAACTATATTCATACACAAGAGTATGTAAAACACTAAAAACTACAAAATATATTCAAACACCTCAAAACACATCTTTCCACCCAGTTTCCTAAGTTTTGGATGGTTAGAATGTGTATAATATTGAATTTTGTTCTTAAACCCTAATGCAGTGTTTTGATAGGGTCTACAGACCTAAGAATCTAGAAATTAAACCACAAGACTTATTATTCAATTTAAAGTGGTTGTATTCATTTCATTAGTTTAAAAACATTGATATACATCCTATCCAAGTGTTAAATTTCACTTTTAGATGATTTATCATTGATTTCTTTAAGTTTTAAATGGAATGTGTACTCAGACATAGGTTTCCATTAACCAGTGAGGAAGTCTTTTGATTTCCTACATTCCAAATGGAGTTACAAACCAAACTAAGGGTAAAAATACCTCTAAAAAATTATTATACACTTTTATCAATCAATATTTAATCTATACACCACATTTATTCAATATTTTCAACAACATTTTATTTGAATAAGATATGTTACGTTGCTTTTATAGGCCTGGACTTTGGTTTTATAATCACTATATATATAACCCATTCAATTATAGTAAGATACTTAATAAAATTTTAAGGACATCTCACCAATGTATATTTGGAATTTTTATGATTCTTCTCTCAAGATGGTACATTAAGTTTTTTCCTCAATAAATTATAAGTGACATAGAATATTACATGGACTTGGTTAATGACATCTTTACACAGAACTAGTGGCTAACAAATAAAAAATTTATCAAAATTCACACATACATATTCAAAATTTTAATCTCAAAAAACATTATAAAAACATCTAATTATAATATCTTCTCCTTCACCTTTTTTACATAGTCTTTATATTTCATATTAGTCTTGGTATTGCATAAGCACATGGGTTAGGGTTTGTAATCTTGAACCATCTTGAAAAGGTATGAAAATAATTAAAAATATTTAAAACATCATTATAAAAACATGTGACAAATTTTAAAATACGCAAATATCACAAGAACTTACTTTGGTTACACTTTTCCTATCTGAACATTCTTGAACAAGCTACTTTCATTGCACTTTACAATAAAATACAGAGTTTTCCTTATCTTCAAATAAAGAGACTTATATTTATTCACTATTTTGGGTTTCTTATACATATTTCCTTTTGATTCCAACCCCTAAAATTATCTCTTCTCCTTTACAAAGACATATACCAACTCTTTTTATTTCCATACAACCATCCTAACTACCTTACTAACTTCCTCATGTATGTTGAGGAAGTGAAACTACCTAATATTATAATAATAATAATCACTCTTAAATATAATTGATTACACATGTTCATAACATATTTACTTTTTACTACAATACTACTCTTAATGAAAATACTACACATTTGGCTAAAGCTCTAAATCTTGACAAATTTTCAAAAATTCAAATTGGATGAATTTATCGAGAAAATGTCAATACCACCCAATTTTAATTTTGACACCATTATAATACTTAAAAATGTTTCTTACAGACCTCATATGACCTTAAAAACCTATTAAATACTCAAAACATTATAACTAAACTAATATATACAAAAGTAGTGAAGCTCTTACATCAACCTACTACATTAAGGTAACAAAATGAGCCATTTTATGATATCAACCCATCATTTCAAGATAGTACTTCCACTTTAAGTGATCTTATATCTACTATTAGTAATATCCTTACATACACACATCTAACGAAATATGTGACATCCAGCTAAAGTGTGAGGGAAACACAAGGCTTACAACATATATCCATACCTATTCTTACACATTCAACCTTTACCCTCCCATAATTACTACACATGGTACATCATGGTTCTAACCAACTACATATTTTATTAATCAGACCTTTATTGATATATAGGATAAGGTGTTAAATTTAAATACATCTACATTTATAACTAGTCATTAAATGGATTCACATGGATTTATTCATAATCTATTATCCCCTAAGATAACATCTTATCCCTTACCTATAGGTTTTCCAGCTCCTAAGCTTCCACTATACAAATGTAAATGTGATTCAGAGTAACATCTTCAATCATTCAACATAACATTATTATATTACTCATACAATCAAAATTTATTTCCAATAATTATAATGAAGTATTCTTTTTGATGGTTCTATGACCTTTCCCTTTAATCAAATAGAATACTCAACCCTTTGATGAGAAACTACCTTATGCATAAATTTATAAACTCAAAAAAGGGTCCAAAAATCTAATCCTTTATTATTTACTTTGGTACAATACTATGCTAGTAAAAACTGTTATGGTAAAAAATGATTTACAAGACAGATTCAAGAAAATATTGCTTAAACCACTCCATGAGTCAATCATATTCAAGAGATTAAAATACTTTGATAAGTTATGCAATACAATAGTAAATAGATAATTAATGTCATATCATTTTAAAAACTCAATAATACATCTACTCTTACAACTAAATCAACAATGAAGTTTCAAAGTAAACCAAGCTACAAGGTCAAACCAACTAAAAAATGATTGAATCAAATATTATAATCAATGCAGTATCACAACCTATAAATAAAAATCAATTATTAACTCCACTAAAGAGGAAAATGTCAATATTATCATCTTCTCATCATATAATGATACATAATATACTTGAATGTGGCCTTATACTCTTCCTCTTACAAAAGAGTTTGATCTAAATAGGCCTACACAAAATAATAATGATAGCAATGCATAGTGTGACTATCATCAAATTGTGGGACATTCTACAAACAAATGATTCAAATTAAGACATAGGATAAAATATCTTATTTATCACAACACTATTTATTTGAGAACCCTCGTAGAGGAATATAGACCTCAACAATGGAAATCATGAGATTAAAATATTCAATTATCTATTTCATAAGCATGAGACTATAGAGACCAAGGATACTTCAAAAGTACACTATGCATACAATATGTATCCTACAGCTGTGATATATGATCACCCAATAGACACAATTATTGGTATACTTATTGACGCCTCACCATAGCATCCTATGATCACATTTGCTAACAGTGATATTTTCAATGATGATTTATATTTTCATGCACTTTATGTACTTGCATATATCAATGAGAAACCGATACATGGTGTTATGATATACAATTGGTCAAGTGAGAATGTGTGAACAATGAACTTACTCACTCCCTAAAATAAATAAAAAGATACATGAGATAATTTAAAATATTTAAGGGATTATATGTATAGAAACATAATACTTTCAGACACATAGTGTCACCTCTTCAAGTGGGTTCTACCATATTATCCACACCATTCTTATTTTTACATAGTATCATGTTATTTTACATGTTTTTATGATGCCTTTGGATGTAATAGCTTTCTGTAGTATCATCTATAGTGAATCTATGCCTCAAATACATACACCATAACAAGGTAGTCATAGTTACATGTGTATGATATGAGTATCCTCTCTAGCTAGTGGTATCTCATCCATGCCCACCACCACATAACTAGTTGATACACCCATGTATGATTAGTATATAGATCCATTGGTTATACATACTTAATATTTTGATATACACCTAGTTTAGAATAAAATATCTTTGAATATAAGAAAACTAGTTATTCAGTGCCCATCACATTAGAGATTTATGTAAGGCTCACATAGTTCTTCATCTCATATAACACATGCCTAGTTCATACCATGGATAATTTAGATTATTCCACATAATTTGTAATTAATGATACCTTATTTTTCTTACAATTTTAACCCACATATTCATATTCCTTTTAGATTTGCCCATCATACATGAAATTATATGAGAGTGATCATGAAAAATACCATACAACATGTGATTTCTTATTAGATTATGATACACATACATCTGGTATATTTCACTCACAATAGGTGACCCTAAAAATATTTGATATAATCACCCCCCATGGTCATACCATTGATTCAATCATCAATTATCACTTTTAAAATTTCAAATATTAAAAAAATACAAAAGATTAAATAATTTAAAACATTCAAAATATTAAAAAAATAAAAATAAGGAGTTAAGCATGACATAATTAATATATTATATTATTTACATATGTTATTTATCACATTTTTGATATATGAAATATTATTTTCATATACAAATCTATTTCATAGTATATGAGTGTGATGTAGGACATATAAGTTGCACGTGGACATATATATGTTAAACTTTCATCTATTTAGTGGTCATGCCAATACTAGGTGCATCTTATTCCATGAGTTTCATTAATACAAGTTATATATTTTATTAAACCTCTTTACCATGTTACTGTAGTTATATCTTTAAAATGCTACATTGATATGATATTATAATATGATGTTACATTAATATAAATGGATGGCTTAGACTAGTCTTTACTGATTATATGTTTCATTAATGTTGTTACTCTCTTACATGATAGGATGATTCATGATTATCTATTTTATGTGGCCCCTTGGACTTATTTATTACATATTATGTCTCTCTTATAAGGATAATAGCCTTGTTTTATGTTACATATTTATGTCCCTTATTTTTAAATCATTATGTGAATTGGTCAACTAGGGAGGCCATGGCAAACAAGAAAAAATAAGAGAGTTTTTTATGCACAAGAATAAAATATCCTAACCCTCAGCCATCCAAAGCATTAATTATTTAATGAGTTGTTTATTTTGGGACTCATCTTCATTATACATTGAGGGGCACCATTAAACATTATAGTAATGGATGGGTGCCTATGATAGAGGAAAGATTAGATAGAAATGAATAAGTTAGTGGGATTTATATTTCCATCACCATTATTATCATAAGTTATAGATACTAAAATTTAGTATTAATTACTTAATAGTGACAAGTTTTAAATACATATAACATGCATTACTTGCACATACAAATATGGTCCTAACCTATCATTCTCTCACACCTACATTCTACCTTATGATTTTGACCTTTATATTATGTTGTTATAAATATATAGGCACCTCATTTTATATTTAGAATTTTTATATTTTCCTACATATACATTCTCATATTCTTAGTTTTATCCTCTTGTGCATAATTCAATAAAATTAGACTAGGTCAATATCACCAATTGATACTGACCTAAGCCTTATATTTTTCATCCTATCCCAAAAATAAATAAATTCTTAAATAAAATATTTACTTAGTGTCAACCCATATATATATATATATATGAAATATATCATGTATATATATATCATATATATATATATATATATGTATGTATATATATCAAGGCCTCACTTGATAGGGGACTCAGATCTTATTTGGTACACATATATACGATATTGCACATTAATAAAATTTATGCTATTCTTCCCAAATGTTAATCAATAATTATAAACAGTCATAAGAAAAGTATTAAGCATACTAAATCTAATTCAAATAAATCATTATGAATTGTCAAATTCAAATAATTATTTACATCCTTATAGCAAAGGAAGACAATTGAAAGTTCACACTATGTGGGATAACTATATGTGGCTTGATTTCCCTCTTTCAAGTATCGGTTATGTAGGTATCTAGTATTAATGAGGGTGATTTTGGTTGACTCATCCCATTTCACTTTCCTAGTTTTTTATCATTTATGTAGGTATCTAGGTTTCTATCCCTCACAATCACACCTAGGGTTTCAAGGTCTAGGATAATTTCTAGAGTTTCACACATTAGCAGGGTTTGGCATCACACATACATAAATTTTAGAGATAGATTAAGGTGACCATATAATCACAAACCCATCTTTTAGCATAGGTCACTAAAAAAAATACATGTCATTATTAATACTCAATAATAACCTAGATATAATGGAACTAACCCTATATAGTTATAACATAATTCTTGAACTAGACAAATCACAAGCCTGCTTCAATCTATTTTCCACTATTAGAACATAGTCACAATTAGAAACTTAATCTAATAATATAATTAATTATATTTTTTTCACATGTTATATTTTGAAAATGTCATTTTTGAAATAATTTCAATTTAAATTTAATATTTTACATTCAAATTCATGCTTAAATACCATATTTAGTAATTTGAATTCAATAGTAATTTATATATTATTAGGTTTTCTAAATCCAAATTAGGGTAAAACATAATCATGACCTTTATTTGATTTTATCTATAATTATTTTAGCATTAATTATTGTTATATTCTTTCACTTAAACCCTATTATGGAATTAGTAATGGATTTTGTTTGAATGTATATGGTTTTGGACATGCATGTTTACATTTATATTCATATGAATAACATTGCATAGATACACATTTGCATTGGATTTGTGAAGGGTTTCATAGAATTTTAATGGTATAATTATGGATTTAATAAATATATTTATTGTTTATATTATTGATATATGATATTTTACATGTATGAACATTGATTAGTTCTCTACTAGAAAATATATCTTTGATTTATACGCTTACTATTTTTAGTCACTTATAGCACAGTTCCTAGTAAGGTGTTTCATTGGAAATGAAATGATCAATTTGATATTTTTTTACTGCATCATTGATTAATATATAACCTCTTTTATGGAGTTCTTTAAGAGGGTTTCAAGTAATGTATTAATTCTCTTTTATGTTATTATATTAGTAAGGGAACGTAATTCCAACTATATGTTGACCTTTTTTCTTATTATTCTGAAATAACATAGATATGATGGAAACTAACTTGTATGGAAGTTTAAACCTTTTGGTATCTTGAACAAATAATTTTGAGAAGTTTTATTGTAGTCTTATTATTATGAGTGTGTTATAAATTTTTTTATAAAATAGATTATAATGAACTACCTTTATTGATAAGTATTAGCTTCTAAACTTATCTATACTCTCCTTTAAAATAAATATTTTTTTCATTATGGTATAATACCATGTCTTGATATATCATTAAATACGTAGGTCATGAAATCTCTTCTACATATGATTATATCCAAATCTATGATTTGGTGTGTTACCATTATAAAATTTTATGAATGGATATATGTGCTAAAATAATGTCATAATATCCTCTTATGTTGATATGAATGATTTTTTATGCTTAAAGTTATTATTATATCTTGATATTTAAGGTTATTCACTTACAATTGTTTATAATTTGATTTATCAATTCTTATTTAATAATGTATTCATGTATTTTTAACATATTATTATGAGCTTTAGTTCATGAATATGTAGTTGATTTTATCATTACATGTGTAGTTAGTTTTATCAAGGATACATAAATAATTTTATCATGTATACATGATTAGTTATATCTTGCATATACCAATATTTTATCTTACATATACCATTTTTTAATCTTGCATATAAAATTGGTAATAAATCAAGCATGACGTTCATTCTTGTATTGATCCAATTTTTAGTTGGAAACTTTCTATGTTCATAATTTTAGCTTATGTATGTAGACTATAGCACTTTTTACAACATTTATTATGTATTATATAATCCTAAATGATCATATCTCTGAACATGGTCATAATTGGATTATACATTTTATCATTTTCATTTTTATAAAATTTGATTGTTATGAATTATCAAGTACTATGGTTTTTTTATACTCCATACTTGCATTAATATTTTTACCTAGACTAACCCTTTATCTTGTTGGCATTAACTATTTGAAATATGTATATACAAACTAACTTGAATAAGTCCTTACTTTATTCATGTGTTGAAAATATTTTGGAATAAAGTGATAAGTGTGAGACTCCCTATGTGTTTGATATAACCTAGTCAAAAGCACATCAAGAAAAATTTCAATTGAATTTAGTTATTATTAATGATGATTGGCTTCTATTTACATCCAAACTCTTGTAAATAATTATAAATAGGGAAAATTATTAAAAGGAATCATTATTCATAAAAAATGGTATGGATTCCTTTTGATTTGTCCTATTGTAAATTTTAATGCACATTTGTCTATAATAACTATTAAGGGGTAACTTCTAGTGAACACATATTTGATTTGAGTTGTTTAATTAATAGATCCTCTATTCTAACTCAACCTTAAAAATTCAGAATATTTTCCTTGGTTATATCAACCCTAAACTCCTTGATTATTTGTTAAAATAATGGGCATATAGATTGTATTGGTTTGTAAGCATAACTTGACACTCTTTATGGATGTTTGATTATATAGAGTGAAACCCTACAATATATTATGTTTTTTCAAAGATTCACAAGCTTGAATGTATGAGGATTTATGAGTTATGAATAGTTATTACTCCATTACAGTCTAATAATTTAGAAAGTTGAGATTTATTGATCCTCTCCTCTATAAAGACATGTGTAGTGATAATGATTTGATTACTGGTATTTCATTGATAAATCATAATTATTATAGATGTAAAATTTATACATATATAGTTACATCTATTCATTAAATGATAAATTTATTAAATCGCTATTAACATTGCTTATAAAAGCCAAATAATGTAGTTAAATTAATCATTGATCTCTACATCATTGTTGAGCTAGTAAAATTACATGGTAGAGGTATGTTATTCAAGTTTTGAATAAATGTTTGATTTATCCTATTACATCTTAAAGTTTCATTTGAAATTACTGTGTATGGGGCCTAAGCTATAAAATACTCATATCTGACCATAATAACAAAGACAATATAAATTCTTGAAACATAATTCAATGGTATTGTAATTTAATCCCAATAACTACAAATTTTTCTATAGACAAATTTATTCAATGAATCTTAAATTCGATGATATATTTATTATTCACATACTAATTTATATAAAGTATTCTATATGAATATTTAATCATAAATATTTGGTATAGTTTTTAATACAATAGGTATTCACGTGAAGTTTATATGTGTTACTTATCATGTACCCATTTCTTGTCATCAATGTTGCAATTATATTTTTTCTTAGATGAACCTCAAGCTATATTACTACATTAATTAATGAATATTAAGTTCACTTGAAGTATTAAAATATTTTGGTTCTACTCTTTTCTAAGGTAAAGTGTCTAGTGGTGATATCATGTTTATTGGAATAATATACAATCATTTAGAAATTTATCATTATGCTAAACCTATTGACAAAAGAAAGAAGGTCCCATTAATGTAACCAATTATCTTTTGTATAATTTACAAAAACTATTATTATAAAAATTTAAAAGGGTGGTAAAGAGATTCATTCATACCTCTTTAGTATAATTATGAATACTAGTTCATTGATTACCACTACTAATGTAGGTAATGTTTAATGCATGACCTTATAATGGCATAAGGAGGTTCCCTCTAATAAGATCAATAAAATTGTCTTATTTCTAAGAGGATTGTATTTTTGAAGGTTATAATCTTGTTAAGTTTACTATTCTCATACCTAACCAATCCATTAGTAGGAGATGAAACTAAATATTGATAGAAGACCTAGGTGTATTATGTGTGACACAATAATGTGTCTTTTTTTAATTAAATCTAATACCAAACATGATCTGAGTTCAAGTTTTCAAGAACTTAAATTCTATATGTCCCATCTAATGACTTAGATCATTAATTTAAGGGGAGAAATAGTAATTAGTTATCACTTGAAAATCCCTATCAATATCAATGTTTGGCATATGACATAAGAGCCTAAAATATTTAATATTAATTATATAAATGTGGATGAATAATTTTAAAGCTTTTTTTGGCATATCCTAAGTATGAATGTATCTTTCCACAACATAAGATGTTATATTAACCAAGAGATAATGGAATGACCAAGTTAATTGAATTAACTTATGTCTCATGAAAATATAAAGGTAATATCATTTTATGGTCAAATATAAAATAAAGTAAGATTCATTATTTTAATACTCCTAAAGATTTTTCAAGTTTAATATGGACATATTTTCAAGGATTAATGATAAAGGCTCCTAATTATTAATTGTTATAGGCTATACCATGCATTAATAATAATTTTAGTTATGCATTCATAATTTAACCCACATGTATGATCAAATTAATTGTGAAACTCATAGAAATTAAGGTGCTGGATTGGTATCCATTTGGAGATCGATGAGATATCAAGGTAAATAAGAGGTAGAATTTTTTTTCTATTCAATTAAATGGATCAAATTTGTTGACAAAAACTTAGAGGCATCAATAATATTAGATAATGCTAAAATGTTATTTAGATTAATCAATCTTTGTGGTTCCTTTAATGATATAAATATGATTATTTAACGCTCTTTTTCATGGTGTATGGAAATGATCATGAAATAAGAAGAAAAATCTAAAAAAAATTTATGGTTCCCAACAAAAGGGTTACTACATTGCCTCATACACATAGTGGGAGAACAAGCAAACAAAAATGAAATAAAATAAAAAAACAAAAAAAAAAAGAAAAAGATAAAGGAGACAAAAAAAAACCATAAACATGTAGAAGTGGAAAAAAATATTTGAAAACAATCCAATATTGAAAAGTCCTATGTGAAATAAAATGAATAATGACAAATACCTAATATAAAACCTACACCATGTCTATTACTTTAATATACATTATATATAGCTATATGTGAACTATTTAATCATTTTAATTATGATTATATTTTACACCCAAATGGGCAAATGATAAAACCTTGTAAAAGTAAGTTAAATCCATTTGAAGTATCTTTAATTTTATTATGTTTACTTTGTATACTTTTATTTATTTCTATTCCTTGAGAGAGAAGAGAGATTATTAAAATATTATTGGGAAGAGTATTTTTTTCACAATATTTGTTTATCAATGATATGTGAATGATTGAGAAACATTTAAGGATAAGGATTGTGTCAAGGAATGTTTTTATGACTCTTATGCTCAAATATATTTTCATATTTTGGAAGCTTAGAGTTTTTGAGATTTCCACTATGAATTTGTTAGAATAGGCATAGGTGGGTGACATGTATTATAATGTGCCATTATGTAAAAAGGAAAAGGTTAATATATAGGTTTCAAGTATAGACAAGAGAAAGTAAAGAGTCATGTATAAGACAAATAGTCAGAAGTGGAATCCAAATAGATGTCTTATTGGATAAATGAAGAAAGGAGCAAAGCAATAGATAAAAAACTTATAGATCAATAATAAGTAGTACATGGTCTCTCTACCATGGGACTTGTTTGGAAAATCTTTATAATGCATATCTTCTTTATTTTTATTGTCAATCATTATTCTTTATCAAGAGTTTAATGTCCATTGTCTATAAATGTTTCTACCTCTATCTCATTATCTCACTATTAACATGTAAATATGGGTTAGGTTTAACATTATTATTATAAACTACAACACCAAAAATAGTGTGGTTGATAATTATTTATTTTGAGCCAAGGGCTAGATACAATTCAACTAAATGACACCATATATGAATTGTTCTATTGGAGTTCTTGTTTATTTTAAGGATCATAAGTGCAATGATATTTTTGATGTGGATTATATCATTAACATAAGATTACTTTGTTTATTATGAGAAGAGTATGAAAATTATGGAAATCAATAAGGGCAAACTTATGTTTTATATCATGTTTGTGATAAACCTTTTAAATGAATGAATTGTCTATCTCATATCCTATAGAAACATGGAATGATGATGAAGACTAGTTGGGATGGTGTTTTGGTTTATTCTTTTACTTGTGATTCTATCGATATTCTAGGATGATGAGGTTGAATTCCATTATGGTGGCACTTAGTTTGATTTTAGTCAGGATAGTGACAAGCTATTCAAATTAAAGTTAGACATCTAAAATGAATATGCATAGTCTATGGGTTAACCATTATTTGAAGATAATGTATATATTCTTTATGGATTACACAATCATTATAAATTTCATCATGGAGTTATAATGTATATCTCCTCCTTTTAGTTTAGATGACAATGTTAAATAGAGGTATTTATCTTGGGATTACTCTCAATAAGGCTAATGCATATTGCTTCATATTATTTCTATGATGTTGGGCATGATACATCAAAAGATAAATATCAATATGAATCCCACCCTTATTTTATATAACCCTAATTCCTTATAGAGTGTCCCCATAGCCAATGTGAATATGGGTGGAATTACTAAGGCATGTAGCAACCTCAATAATATTATTACATAATTGGGATGGTGTTATCATTCATAAATAGTCAAGTGGTAGAGATAATTATCAAGTATGATAATTAATTATTACACCCCATTTTAGTGCTTCCATATTCCAATAAAATTAATAAGTGGATAGATAAGGAAAAATAAGAGGCCAAAACTATTTCTTTGGATATGTGACATTAATATTTAAACATGGGAATTTTACAATGTAATTAATCATTTAAATTTCATTAGGTAGATACAAAAAAATAAACAATTTTTTTTAATAGGAGGTTTAAATAAAACAAGGTGTTTCCATAATTTTTTGAAATTATAACATGCATTTGTAGGTATTAGTTATCATTAAAATACACAGAATGAGAGTTTAAGTGTATCAGTAGAAGAGGCCTAACATAAGAGGCCAAGGGTAGTATTAGAAGAGGTCTATTAATTGAGGTTGAGACTATTTAGAGATCAATAGATGTATGATAAATGAGTATAATAATAGTTAGCAAAAAAAAGAGATCTGGAAATAGATACCAAGATTTGGAGTAGGTAGCATGCCTCAACTGCATCTTAACAGAGAAAAATTTGTAAACACTTGAAAATTATATAGCCTTTCATATAAGTGTCTCAAGATGAGACACGTATTTTTTGCGTAACTATTAGTAGAGGTATAAGTGAGGGACATTTATTATAATGTTTCATTATGTAAAAATGATAAAATTAATATATAGGTGTCAAGTCAAGACAAAATAAAGTAAAGAGTCATGTAGAAAGAAAATAGTTAGACATGTAATCCGAATAGTTGTCTTGTTGGATAAATAAATAAATGAGGGAAGCAATAGAGAATAGGATTAGATGATAAATAATAAGTAGTACATGGCCTCACGACAATGGGATTGGTTTATAAATTCTCTATAATTAAGACGTTCTTTATTTTTTTTTGCCAATCATTCTTATTTATCAAGAGTTTAATGTTTATTGTTTAAAAATGTTTTTACCTTTGTTTCATTCTTGCATTGCTAGAATGTAAATATTCGTTAAGTTTTAGATTATTATTATAAACTATAACAGCAACAAGATTTAAAATGGATCATTAATCCAATCTATGCCATGGAAAAAATTGTCAATAATTGGGTCAAAATCATTATGAAATTATTTTAATAAAGAAACAAAATTTTCAATGTTTGGTTCAAAAGAACTCATTATATATTTCCATTTATTATGATATTTTATTAGTGATTTAGCTTTATAAGGACTACAAATTATTAAAAACAAGGTCACAAAAAACTCAATCGCTAAGAGGGTTGTCATGCTCAAATGATTCTTATAAGTTTACAGATAGGTTATTTTGAATATTTTTAGACTTAATATTTTTTTCAAAACATGTTATTTTAGGTTTTGGTACACCACTAGTAAGATTTTTATTTTTAATTTACATTGATACATATTCTAATTCAAATTTATATATATCAAAAAACTTGAATTCATCATATTTAAATTTTATTTTTTTAGATAGGGTAAAAATATGTTTTAAACAATCATATAACTTATACATATCAAACCAGAGCAAGAGAAAAAACACCTAAAAAGGAATAACAAGAATTGGCCTACCACCTAGGAGCCTACAAAAAACCACCCATAACCCACTAGGAAATAGAATAAAAACAATAGAATACCTAGAATATAAAAAACCATAAATGACTAACTAACCACTTATTTGGTCATGGTCCCAATCCTTTTATCTTTGTGGTCTTTAAATTGTCTGTCAGGCCCTCATTTCTTCCACCCACATTCTTCTTTATTTTACCCCTAGATCAGTTACAAGGACCCTTTGTATTGGCCTCTTATAGAGTGTTATCTGATACCACTTTGGGTTCTTACATATTTATATTTTTCCTATATTAGCTCCCCCTTACACTTAACTTGATCTTCCTCCTCTAGTTTGAGCAATTCATGATTTTATTTGATATACTTCTCAAGTTCCAGATTGATTATACTAACCATATTTTTCTAGAATTCATCACCTCTATTTCCTAAGCTGGATCTAGCTTGGATGACTTCCCTAATGGCCTTAATGTCCTTTATAATTTCTCTCTAGTCCATTTCTTGGATTTTAAGTCTCCCCTCTAGAGCCTTGATATTTTATTTAAGATTATAACTAACCCCTTATTCCCTTTTTAACATGTAACTCTGCATATCTCTTTTATTTTTTTAGGCTCATGAAGAGCAATCAAATATGTTGCCTCATCATCCTACCCTATTAATTATATGGTCTCATTACAAAGGTTCAAGAGAGCCTTAGCTTATAAGTTAGCAAGGAAGGGATCCTCTTCATTGTTAGACACAATGAGATTCATTTTGACCCTATTCAATTCCTTACTTCTCATACTCTCCAAAATTTTAGCAATCATTTTCTTAGAATCCTTAAACTCTATGTTGTATATCTCATCATTGGCCAACTCCTCTTTCTATAAGATCTTGGGTTCCCCCACATCCTCAATCTCCATATGATTATTAATTAGAGGCTTGGTTCCATTAATCATAAAAATAATTATATATTATTTAATAATGACATCTAAGGTGTCACCCTAGTAGGCCTCCATGGTGGATTCTAGAGATGTCAGTACCAAAATGACAAGTTGAGGACAAAGTTGTTCTTCAAATGGTTGAGCATAAAGAAATGGTGAGAATAAACCACTCTCTTTTTCCATTGTAAAATTAGGTATCTCATGATTTTTATTTCATATGACATGTTCTAGTATTTTTAATAACTAGAAAAATGGAATTTCTTATTACTTTTTGGTTTTATGTCAATTGTTTTAGACTCAATATATATAGAAACTCAATTTTTTATAATCAATTCCTTATATTTATATATTTAATAAAAATTTATAGAAACATGATTTATTAATATTAAAATAATTACCAAAATTTAATAGCCCTGAATAAGCTTCATAATTTTTATTTTCTAAGCTCAAAAACAAATTCACTAGAAGATGAAAACCCATCATTCAAAGAGCAATTTTTTTTTTGATTAAATATAATTTTCAATAAACAAATCTTATTAAATATGATCAAATATTTTTAAAAATTATGTATTTTATTATATATAATTATTTAAAATAAAATTTCATTAGTTTCAACTGAAGAGAAACTATTACTAATAGATTAACCAAAATCAAGAGTAATGACTTTAGTAGGTAGCTCATTGAGAAAATCACCTGTATATTTATCCATTGTAAAATTTGAATGAAAACAATAAATCACACTAACTCTTGGTATAATAAATGATTTGAATTTTTATCATTATTTAAATGAATAACATTATTATTATTATTATTATTATTATTATTATTATTAATAATATTATAATACTCCATGATTTTTTTCAAAAACAAAAAAATGTAAAAATCATTGGGAATTTTACTTTCAATTTATACCCAAAAAAATAGCAAATCTCTTGCACTTGAATGTGTCATGGTTAAGTAGATATATTTGATTAGAAATTTGGTTTTAAATTTTTATGTTATCAAATCACAAGGTTAGTTTAAAATATATAATCTTGGTTGTTTGATAAGCTTTATTATAATAATTAGGCAAATGAATCCTCCAAAAACTATATAAAAGTTCACCACTTGGTCTATGAGAAAGAAGAATTTCATGATATTTCAACAATGAACATAAAAAATATTCCCCACTAGATTAATGGTCATGCCAATGCAGTGTGAACCAAACTAATAAATTTGGGTCTACATTTTTATTTACTAAATGATTGACATTAAACCATTCTCATGTAATAATTTTCATTTTAGCCAAAAAGGAAGTATTATTGCTAAATGAGACAACATTTGGTTCTAGTTTATGAATTTGTAAACAACTTCCATTATGGTTATTTTTGCCTCAAGCCATCCATTGTATATGATTGAAGAAACAATTTTATCCATAAAATCAAAGTGGATTATTTTCTTGATCTAGATGAAAGAATAATTACAATGTAATCCAATAAATTATGATGCAAATAGTTTACTAAAGACTCACCTTCTTGCCAAGTTTAATTAATCAAGGATTCCATATTTTGGTAAGTTTTTTTTTTTATATATGATATGTGTTGTAAAATTATACTCTTTTTAAAGATCATATAAATTATAACTAATAAATGATACTTCATATAACAAATCATTAAATAAATAGTTAAAATCTAAGGGACCAGTGAATATTAAGGTAATCGTGAGTATGAGAACTAGTGAACAATTATTGTTTTGGAAAGAATGTAAAATAATTTAAAACAAAGAATGGATAGAAATAAAAATATTATAATTTTTTTTAATTGATTCCCAAATGGGGTCACCAAATTTATTGATGGTAAAATTTTTTACATCAAATAATCTACCCATTCACCATCATGAAGGTCAAAATGGAGTTGTATTAGTCTAGTCATGTGGATATATTGATTAAAAACTTATTACTTAGGTGTGGATAGTGGGTATTTAAATATTTAAGTTCTAAGGATTTAATATTAATCAAATATTTAATGAAATATAGGGAATCGAGTATTTCTTCCAACATAAAACAAGTTCAAATTCATAAAATAACTAATAATTAGATATCAAATATTATTATTTCAATAATTATATAAAATAACTATCAGTATATGCATTATCACATCAAAAAAGTCTCAAATAATCTTCAATTTTATTATCAAAATATCCCAAAATCATAAATATATATATAAGATTCTCAAAAGTGTAATTATCCCTATTCGATAGAATAAAGCTATGGAACATGTTAGTTGTTGGAGATTCAAATACATTGATTAATTATTCTTTTAACATCCCAATGATTTTAATTCAATTTCTAATGAATTAACCCTTATTTATTTAATTATTCAAAATAAATAAGACTACTAAAGCAAAAGAAATAGGATTAAAAAGAAAGAAACTAGAAATAAAAATAAAAATGCAAACTAATTAAAACTACTACATCAAACACAAGAAGAACCTAGAATGAAATAAATAAAACTATGTTATGAATATAGGGAAAGTAAAATAAAATTACAAGAAAATAACTGATACCAAAAATAGATAAATACATAAATAAATAGACAAAATAAAGCATGAAGACTAAAAATAAGAAATAAAGGAATTTTAGACTTGAATCATGCATAATTAAAGAAAGATGTTATTGGAAATCAAAAGTATTTCATAACTGATTACATATTTTTTCTAAATAAAAAACATATTTCTAACCCCTGTGACCTAAAAATTTGTCATATAATGTATGAAGTATTCATAATTTTTATGAAAACTATATATTTTATCCAAGTGCATATCACTATATTATTGTTTAGCCATAAAATAATAAATTATAAGTTATTTTAGGTTATCAATTCATAAATAAATATTAAATATAGATATACTTAACTGTACCAAGTGATGCACTTCACCATCAGAGAAAGTTTTATTCATTCTCCTTGAAATTAATACATGATATCAGAGAATTAAAATAGAAGAGAAACATAGTATGAATTATCAATTAGAGTTATTATGCCTCTATGACTTATTTATTCTTCCTTCAAGCCTTTTAAAGTTTTGTGTTATTGTTTACACAACACTCCCTAATTTTATCAATAAAATCATGGAACCTCTTTTGCTTGGGAGTCTATTCTTATGATTCAATCAAGTATTTTACTTTGGCCTATTGTAATTTTTGATTTGATTATAAAATAGCTTTGATGATAATAGTCAATTCTTCTCCCATGAGCCCTTAAGGAAAGAAAGGAGTTGCCACTTGTCACTCGCTCACTTCCTCAGGCCTTTCTGAGACTTAGTTTCTTTTCCAATATTTCAAATTCCTATGATGATAAAAAAATGTCATTATTCAATCTCCTTTATTTATCACAACTTTAAGATCTATAATCTCAAACCAAAAAAATTCCATATGTATGGGATTTTACCACTTGGCATGATCCTACTTCATTGTGACCCTGTGATAGTCTACTTCCAATAAATATCAAAGTTAATGAATTATTGAGATGTTTCCACATACAATCATCTTATTTCCCCACTTTTTAAGGGTTGTTCATAAATATCCAATCCCTCAACAAGGCATTAAATAGGTGAAAAATTAAGAAAGGTGTTAAGATCTCACCTCACAATGACTATAAAGGTAAATAATCTAGGTGGACACTCAATTAATAAAAATATGAGTAAATGGTTGTCACATTATATGACCCTAAAAACTAAAATACATGTTGACACCCACATCAATGTTGCATGAGCTTAAATTTGATATCCATCTAGCTCATAAGAATTATCAAAGCCCAGGATGATTTTCCATTGGTCTAAATATTTAAATATGCTTAAGTCTATGGAATTTGGTTTTTTTATATCTTGTCTTAAATTATTTAAGGCTTTCTCTTTGGGTAAGAATGACTTTTATCTTCACAAGGTTCCTAACTATTTTCATGTATATTTATTTATTTGTTTCTTTGTGTTTGGTCTACTTTCACTTCTAATCAAATCAAAGTGACTAAGTGTTCATATTGATTATTTTATAATTGGTCAATTTTATTATTAGTGGAATAATTTTTTTGATTGTGTATCATAAAATCCCCCTCTTTATTTCACTAATTTGGGGTTTTCACCTTTTTGGTAACTTTTGCCTTAGTTATTTTTATTTAAATTAAAAATTCATAAATTAATATTTACTATATCTTTTCCAATGTCTACCAGTTATTTATTTTATGTGGATTTAGAGTGAATAAGGAGATAAAATGTGTCGATACTTCACTTATATGCTTCTCTAAAATTCCTAAACAAAATATCTCATTTAAAGATATTTTGGGTGCCTGAGATGATGCCACATGGCATTATCTAGTTTCTTCGAGCCACCAAGATAGTTATTAAAAAGTGAAAAGGTGGTAGAATCTCTAGGTGAATGGGATGATGCCACTAGTAACACCCTACTTCCCTAATCTCCTAGGTTAATTAAAAGAGGTAGGAATAGAGAGGATAAAGTAAGTATCTAAGATGAGTCCATGTATCAACATATTGAGGTTCTAAGGTAGTTAAGACATATTAAACGTTAAGGAAATACCTATAAACATTGAGGGAGAAGGATATTTACATTTTTTAAGATACCACTACACCCTAGACCAGAGAAAATTTAAGATCCTGTGACCTCTGATCAAGTAGTGAGTAGGTAAGACACTACCACATATCATGGACCCTAACACTAAATTACATGTTAGATTTCATAATCAAATGAAAAATAACCATGTAGGGTGACTTTAATAATGGATATATTTGGACCTCCATCAAAAGTATTGGTGCCTAAAATTTATGATGTTCTTAGCCCATCAAACCATCATATCTTGAAAATTGGTTGTGTGTCTAATATCACCTATAACATTGAATTATAAAGGGGGGATCTTAATGAAAATTTTATTATGAAATATGAAATATTAAATTTTAAACTATTTTGTTGTGGTATTAAACTCAATCTTGTCAAATCATGTGGGGCAAGGTGAATAAAGACATAAGAGATAAAAGGAATGCCTTAATTAGGCATTGGTATTTCTACATAGACCATGGCCAAAGGACTATCCTAGGGATATTTTTATGACATTTATCCACCCAAAATTAAATTTAAGTTTATTTGGCATGGCATTGATAATAAATTTATTACAATTGGATAATATATTCAATAATTTGAATTTGAAATGGCTTGATTTATTTAATTCTTGCAACCACTAGTCAATGTGTAGATTAAAGTTTAGATGGTCTTAATTTGCCTATAAAGGACTAGATCTTTGAATAAATAAGGGTTGGATAATTTATCAACTGATAAGATAGAATATTTAGGAATTATTTTATAAATCTTTACCCCTTATATTTATGTAGCATTTTATTTTGTAGGTAGTTTTATTCATGGCATGAATTGAGATTGTTTGATATTTACTATGAATTCACCCTGAGTGTAAGATGGATCCTATTTATGCTTCATGAATCACTTTTTTACCTAAAATATATTTACTTTGATATTTTTGGTTTGCAAATGAGTATGGTGACCATTTTTACCTCCTTTGTGTAGCTAATGATTGTCCTCAAACTCTTCTACCATCTTTGTCTTTTGGTTGTGCTTCATTAGGCAAGAAAAGATTAGTTTTGTCAAAAGATTAATCCACATAAAAAATATATAACTATTTTATAGAGAGAATTCTTGTCTTTACTTTCTCCCTACCTTGCCTCTTTATTTAAATCTCTTTATGACCATTTTTAGATTAGTTTTATAAGTAATTTATTTTTTAATCAGTTGTTAAATTTTTATCTAGATTGCATGACCTTTATTTTACTTATAATTATTGATGTGTTTTTGAATTTAGATGAATAGTGATGATTTATAGTAAATTGTGGGTTTATTTTATAATTTTAATGAACTAGCCCTTTTTATTTTGAGGTTCCTTCTTAAGAGTGTTAATTTTTAAAGGCCCATTGATTAGGAATATACTGTCATGAACAACTAAGTAATATCAATACACTAAGACCTAGTAACCAAGACCTTGGGGAGGTTTCTAATAACCTCCTTATATGATAGGTTAGGTGAGTCCTCACCCCACCTACATGTTGGAATGTACCAAAATGCACATCAATAGGAGTCTCACTAGAAGGAGGGCCTTGACAATTTAGAAACCTTACTTAGACCAAGAAAAACTAGAAAATAAAAGAATAAATACTGGTAAACATATATTAAGGGTGATTTTTAACTATTTCACCTCACATTGTATAGGAATACAATATATGATAAGGTAAATTACAAAACTATACAAATCTACTTAAATAATAGTTCCCCTACTACTGTAGTCCCTTTTGATAACCATTTTTCTCTTCTTAAAAACCCTTTGATGGCTAATCCATCCTAGTTAGGAGGATATAATAATCATATGAGCATTCTAGGACTTCCCTTGACTTGCCTAAAAAACTTGAGAAGTTATTATTGAGGTATGGTCATAGTGGGATAATGGCAATAGAAAAACATATCCAAACCTTCAAATATGCATTGATCAGAACTCAGGTTTATCATGAATATGTTTCCTAAATTTTTTTCCTTTACACCTTATATGAATCAATGTATGGTTGGTATTTATGTCTTCTATATGGTACATTACCTCTTAGGTTGACCTTGAGACAATGTTCATTAACCATTTTAAGATATTGATGGACTCTGTGATACTATATCATTAGTTTTTAACTACCTATAAAGAACCCAATGACCTAATGAGTAGTTTTAATACTCATTTCCACAATCTATACAAAATTTTGAAGTACCCCTATACACAAACTAAGCTTGTTTATATACATACTTGAGGTCCCTAAACCTCATGACTTTTATATTCCTTAGGAGGACCCCAACATCTCTTATATCTTTATTATTGGCCTATAATGAAGTAGTTCTTAATCAGTAGTAGATGGCACCTCAAAGATATGGTGATGGACCCTTGCCCTCATTAGGTCAACTTAGGGCCTAAAATCAAATCCCTATGATAAAACAAGCCTTATGTAGAACACCCATTTAATTAAACTATTCCTTGGAGCCATGTATTCAATACCAAACCTAATTTAAAATCCATTTACCTTGAATCATATGTAAAATACTCACCCATATGTATCCATAACCATGTGTTTTCATAACCTATAATCGAAAAACTTATCAATGTTGTATACAATATTACTACAATACTTACTTTGAGTAATTTTTTTAATCCTAATAATCATCAATAGTTAATCCTTATTTTTATAAATGCTAATGCACTAGTGACTAACAAAATACCCTAATTAGGAAGTACCAAAAATTCTACTATGAATGCTAAGGTTGTTAATTTGTAGTTAATGTTATAGAGATTATCCAATTATTTGATTAAAATTTAAAGTTATGTTCCTTAAAGGAATAACCATACTATAAATATCCCACCTCAAAATATAAACTATAATTTCCAAAGGACTACTAGGTATTGGAACACTAGGCCTAATAATGTATTGGAACACTAGGCCTACTAATGTAATAGACCTAGTCTTACCCACTTGGTGTAGACTACACAATATAATAAACCATGTTGAAATGGATTGTTCTCAATTCACATTGGCCTCAAACATATTTAAAAAAGATAAGGATAATCTTAAAATACTCCCTATACTTGACAATAGTAAACTAGGACCAAGTGGAGACAATCTAAGCACTACCATGGTCTTGGAGACCTATGAGTTTCCATTTCATAGTTAAAATGAGATTGAAGACAAATTATATCATCTCTATGTTTGTAAATAGTTCCAAAGATGAAACAACTATAAGTTAAGGAGTAAGTTTCAAAGTCCTTTAACTAACTATACTACTCTAAACAACATCCCTATTCTACCTAATGAAAACTCAAGTAATACCCCCCCCCCATAAAGAACCGAATACCTCATATGAACCTAGGAGTATTAATGCATCACCCCCAGATAATAAACCATTGGAAAAAAAATAGGACATAACATGGTTGAGGACCTCAAGAAAACCAAAGCCAACATAACAATTTTTTAGTTGTTTTAGATGTCAAACCAAAATGACTTGTTTCTAAAAGAATTATCTACTCATAAAATGAAAAAATATAATAACACATTTAATTCTAGTTTTTTTCTATAAGTAAAAAAAATAAAGTCCCACTTTTCTACTAATGATTTGAATTTTTGTCAAAAACTAACACAATTGTTTGGTAGATTTAGATGCTTCAAGGAATGTCATGTGTTATGTAATTTTCCAAGAACTAGGACTGACATCTACCAAATATACTAGCAAAGTATTTCAAATGGACAATTCATAGGTTAAGGTATTTGGTGATCTTAATCACATTCATATGTAGCTATATTCTAATCCTAGGATGTAGTGTTTCATTGACATCCAATTAGTGGATATAACTGAGGCATATGGGATGCTTTTCAACTACAATTGGTTTAGAACACTCAATGGGTATATGGCCACCAATTTATCCTACATGGATTTTATGGTAAGGAATTCCTAATTAGATTAAGATTGACATACAAATAAAAAAGCATCACATGATTACAAAATATAATAATATCAATGAGATATTATATGAGAAGTCTAAACTAGGGGTCTATGTATGTGAGAAATTAGTATAAGCTTATGATAAATTATCCATTAACATGTTGAATGTACATGAAGGACTTGAATTTGAAGAACTGGATTAGTTGGATCTGTATAATATCCTCTACACAACAAAACTAATTTTAGTTCATGTTGTTGACTTAACACATGATAATTTCAAACAAAGTTATCTATGTGATAAAAAAGGGGTAAAAAGTCTTTGAGGTTGTATATGGTACAATTATGAATAGTTTAGTGCCCACATATACTACTAAGGATCAAACTAGAAGATCATTAATTACTAAATAGTAAAGTATGTTGATGTCAAAAGAAGGAGAAGATAATAAATAAGTGAACATAATTATAACACCCATGTTTCAAATTTCACTATGCATAATTGAATATCATATATAGATCTTGATGTTTGATCGATCCAAATTAAAGAGAGAGTGTGGTGTTAGGATAGATCTCATAAAAATAAGAGGGAGGTCATACCTAGTAACCTTCCAAATATAATTTGAATATACTTACAATGTTATTTAATATGAAACATTAGTGCATGGCATCTAACTATTTAAACATAAAATCTAGATTACACGAATATAGGGTTAAG